>JBBPQI010000015.1:0-24506 GCA_038092445.1 Gyrodon tennesseensis | reverse complement strand
TTGGAGTCAAGTAACTATTGAGTAACTTATCATTTACAATAGGGTAATACTATACTTGTCTTCTTGGGTTTGTGACAACAGGATCTGTTGCTATTATGACCCTGGTAGCAACAATAGTATACTATACCTGCTATAGTTGATTCTATTAGCAACTATACTCTGTTGGTTCTAGTTATTCAACAGTGCTCTGAAGTATCAGCAAATAAGAGGTGACTCCTAGTATCAGTGACTCCTACCCAGGAACAATAGCAAAGGGCTAGTCCTATGGAACATGTGGCATCTACTATATCCCTGTATAACAATATGGTGTAATGTGGGTTCTGTAGGATTCTCATGAGCAGCTCTATGAGTGAGACAAGCATGTGGAGCTCCTAATTGTGTAACTTTAGGGTTGATTCCCTAAGTGAGATTGGCTACTTAAGTGGCTAACAATAAGGTGGTGGCTTAGGACAACAGATGTCTGCATGGCCAATAAAGATTCAGTGGGCCCTAAGAAGGGACAGTCAAGAGTTCTAAGGGTGGTCAAGCCTTAGCAACTGTGAGCACTGTGGATAACAGTAATGAGAATTAGTCATGTGTCAAGTATGAGAGAGGTCCTTGATATGAAATAAATCTATCAAGGGAACTGGGAAATCTGGATAATGGATGTAGATAGATTGCATAGATTAAGGTTAGAGTTACAAAGAAGCTGCAAAGCAGCTTAAATATGGTACTAGCTGCTTTAGGGCAGGCTAGGATAAATATAGTAATATATCTAAATAAGTAATCTGTTTCTCAAGGTTAAATGGGTGGAACCAGATCAAACTAAATAGGAATGGGCAATATTGGATGGGAGGAATAGAATTATGAGGCTATGCACAGGAGAACATAGCCAAGGAGGATTGTCTGTGAGAAAATCAATGGTGCATATGTGAAAAGTCAACAACACATCCATGAGAAGGTAAATATAAGAAAAAGGAAATTGTATATAATCAGAAGTAGTCCAGGTCCTAGGTATGCTCAGCATGCAGAAACTCTGTCAGAGGAATTCTGGAATGGAGTTATCAGTTTGTAGGAGGCTCCAGAGAGAGTCTTCAGAGGTGAGTTCTGGAACTGGGAGAGAAAAAGTAGGGGGTCCTTTAATGATTGTAGCCATTGCAGTGTAATCCTTATCTTCAGAGTGCTAATAGAGGTTGTTGTTGTTCTCTGCAAATGAAATGGGTTCTACTATTTAAACTACTTAAGCATGGGTACAATGGATCTGTCTGTGTTGCTTAAGACCTCATGTGTGTGGCAACTCTTGCTACTTCCAGGGAAACTGCAGGTAAATAAAGCAAAGTGGTAGGAGAGGCCTGCAGACATGATGGGGATGGTTGGCTTGATTTACAAAAAAAATAAGTGACATTGTTACAGAAACAGAGATGTACCACTTGACAGAAGCAAATTTGCAAGAACCTAAATGGACTTGCAGAATAGAAAAAACCACTGTATAACAAGAAAGGAAAAAAAGCATCATCAACATCATTGCAGGGAACAGCAACATACTGCTTAATAAAAGTACCACAAAGGACATGGCACTGCCCAATAATTACAGACCACTTGATAACTGCTGGATGGAAGCATGGAAATGAAGTGCAGCTTAATGCAAGCAAATTTGCCAGAACTACTGTATAACAAGAAAAAAGTAAGTTTCAAGGGCATTGTTATAGTAATGGTGATGCACCATTTGGCAGAAGCCTGACAGAAGCCAATTTATAAGAACAAAAACAAATTTACGAGTGGATAGTTTGATTAGTGAAATAGAATAAGTACTGAGGGCAATTTTGCATACTGTGAACCCTTCATTCTTAACTATGGCTCAACCTCACCTCATCCAAACCTGTGCAATGAACCAGACTCATTATTCTAGGGTTTCAAACATACTCATGCCTTGCTAAAGTAGTAAGGCTATTCAGACTAAGTGTGTAGCTTGTAATGCAGCTGTAGCCTGAGCTCAAAAGCATCAAGAGAAAACATTCAATAGACAGCTGCCATTGAGAATAAGCTGCAAGATAAGTCGAAGCAGTTATACAACTCTTTCATCAAACCTATTTCAAAGATCATGATATAGGATAGGGAACAACTGCCAGATAATGAAGATACACTGAATATTAGCACTTGATCTTTTAAAAAGAATCCAAAGGCAACATGCAGAAATATTGAGACTGCTCACAAACAAGCCACAATAAATGCTTCACAGATCAAAACAGCCATAAAGGAACTCCATAGAAATGATAGTAAAGTAAAAAGAAAGAGAGACAAGATGGAAATAAGGTAAGTCTGCCAGTACACTGGCATGATGTGACTTACCTTTGACCACTCAGCAGTAATAGAAAGCCTGAAACCAACCCTCAGACCCCTCTAAGGCCAAGCAAGCAGTTGAAGACAGGAGATCTCAAGGCATAACACATTAAGCAGAATATAGGGTTGCATGTATTGCAAAAGATGCCAATTGAAGATGCTCATAACTTAGGCAATGATTTTGTGTCCTTTGATGGACTACCAGATGAGAAAGAAAGTCAGTGGCTGACTTCCACCAACATCATCACTTAAATAACTGGTACCACAACTTTCAAACAAGTAGTAAGTTTGTTTTATTGTTTTATTGTGCTATCAACACCACATTAATGACACTCCTCAGGAAAATCTCACATTGAGTGAACCTTTGAGCAGTCCAGTAACCAATGCCACCTTGATCTCCATGGGCAGAGTAAGTTTATTTGATAAACCAACTATACTATTGAAACTTCTAATGGTCAAATATCTTGTAGGTTGTAAAGATTAATTTGAATGCACCTCAGGAATGCCTCATATTGAGCAGACTGATCACTAATGCTATCTTCAATTCCACCAGTAGATTGCATGCTTTCTCCAGGTGCACAGTGAATGTTTAAAAATCAATTCATATCACTCATTTGATAATGGGCAGGAACATTGATCAATTTTTGAAGTGCTGACAATTTGGTGATGCCCATGCAAATGACTTGGAGCATGCTGACCCACAATATCAAGTAAGGGCATATTTTTGATGAGGATAATAATCTGATCTATAAGCTGGTAAATCTCACATGGTTTGAGCTCAGACTAAAAACACTAGTATTGGGCCAACAGACTATTCAAAGAATCTACAAGTGGCATAATCACATCAGTACTGTCACTTCTGAGACTGTCAGGCAACTCTGGGCATCCAACAAGAAGTACCAAGATTCTAAGCAACACAAGAAATACATGACCCAAGCTCTCAGATCTGGACTACTTTTTCTATATGATAATGTCAACAAGGTTGGTAATGACTCCTGTTTGGCAAGTAATTGCCCTGCTTTTTCATTGCACAACTAATTAATGATTTTCCCTGGCAGAACTAATGGTTGAAAAGACATTCCAAGGCCATCTTATACTGTAGACTTTATTCACACATTTCAAGGACATTTCTCCAGCCAACCATCTGATATACTCTAAGATAATCAATGAGCACAAGCCATGTAGTGTGCTAATTTTAGCTATGACTGCAGTAAGTGCATTTGTCTTTATTAATGGTATTCATAATGGCTATGATTGTACAATTATAAGCTTTATGATGGTTTAAAATGGTTCTGAAAGTAACAAAACTTTTGAGCTGGAGTTGAAATACAGATAGCTCTGATAGTGCCAGAGGATTGCTAGCCAATGATGTCAAGTCACATGGACCTGATCACATGTGTCAAACAGCACTTTGTAGTATAAGTCCAATGTTTGAAATTATATAGTATAGAATAGCCGGAGGACCTTTGAATTACATTTGGGATATGAGGGAATGATAAAATACAATACTGGCTGATTAAACCCACCATCCACCCTTATCCCATCCACTCCCATGCCTTGCACATCCACCTGCCAAGAGTTAATCAATGAACTGAGATTTGTTGCTCTTTATATAGAGGAGGCAAGAGAGCAAAATGTCCTGTGTGATGTGGAGAGTGATGTTGATGCAGGCTCCAATCTTGAGGCCAATAGTGACCAGGATGATATCTTTGAGCTCATTGTCATCCCCCCCTCCCTTTCCTATCCTCCCTCTTATTTTTCTGAATATCTTTGACTTTGAAAGTAAATTCAACAGTCAGAATTCAGACAGCATGCAAGATCAAGACAAACCTTACTGGCATCTCCTTGGCAAGATCACAGCACTCATTGACAAGATAAAAAGAACTCAATTTTTGAACCATCTGGAAGTGCCACTCCCGCATATTCCACAAATCCATCTCTTGAAGCATTTTGCTGTTTTCTGACCTCATCTTTTTCACAAAAAACTATGTGTTAATTCAGTGATATTTGACTGTATTGTTGACAAGATTCATAAATATGAAATTTTTAATTCAAGATTGAATAATCTACAACTTCCTATCTTAGTCCAACTTGTAATCTTTCTAAACTGTACAGGGCACTATGGGAATGTGATCTCTCCTAAGGATGTCACACAATGGGCAGGGATTAGTGTTGGCTCAGTAATCAACTGCATATATTATGTTATGGTCTCACTCCTCAATCATCACAATGAATACATTAGAATGCCACCAGTTGACTCAGAGGATATGAAGTTGGCATGCAATTTTGTAGAGAAGAGGAGTTGTCCAGGTTGGTGGAATAGTGTCTTTGCAGTTGATGACTCTACAATTTCATTGTTTCAGAAATCTGGATATTTTGGGAAAACATTCTACAATAAAAAATCAACTTACTCAATGAATTGTCAGGTATGTACCACCAATTACTATTATTATCCTGTGCTAATTTAATTAATAGCTTGTTATCATGCTGCACAACTTGCTTGTTGTTGACTATGGTTTTGGCCATCCAGGCAGTGTGCATGATCCATATGCCTTTCTGGAAACACAAATTATACAAAATTCAAAAGAAATGATCCCTCCAGAACACTGGATCTGGGCAATTAGTGCATGTTTAACACAGTGTCATATCCAGAAATCCATAAGTCCCAACTCCACACCTCTGGACGATTATTCAACCAACTCTGGAGTGTTCTCACAGAGAATGCAACTCCATCCATCTGGACCTACCTTTGTCCATTTTTACTCCTCTCCATTTCTTACATGTACAGCTATTTCTTTAGTCTCACTGTAGTTTATCTCCTGACACTGTGTCTCACTTGGGAGTACAGCTCCAGCTCTCACATCCCCGGACTCTCCATTTCATCACTCACTTACTCATTGGATGGCTAATACTTACCAATTTCTATTACTAATCCATCTTGGACTTCATATATAAACTCCTGTACTCCAAGCCATAAAGTTTCTTTAGTTCAAATATTAACTTAGATTCTGTTACAACTGGCCTGGATAGGGATTGTTACAACTCGTCCCTCACCCCTATTCATTTCCCTTCATACGCTCACCTTATGCATGCTATGTACCTCTCTACGCGTCCCTCCTTTCACCCCATAGGTCGGCGCAGTTATTCTTCTTTCTTCTACGACCTTCTACTTAGTTCCATCGGTTTCTATACCGTTCTCCCGCACCCTGTGCCCATACGCTGACCAACCGTTCTTTCACTTTCTATTCCCTTCCATCGCTTGGTCAGCTTCCTTTTTACTACGTATATAAACCTCAAGTCGTCTACCTTGTAACCCAAGTTAGACTTCCTCTTAACTTCCACAATCCAGTTGTGTCTCCTCCGAGTCTCCGTTCTACTCTTGAGTGAACGCTCGTCTCTGAACCTTCGAACCCCTAGGCAACACCCAGTTGGCCTAAACCTTGAACCTCCGTGTCGTCAACGTTGCCGACATCGCCTAGCTCACGCTAGTCCCTTGAACCTAGTAGGAACCACCCTAGGTCTGCGTCCCGGTAGCTTCAACTACCTGATCCTTTAAGAGGCTGCGACCGTCCCTACCCGGGCCAGTCGTAACAGGGATGGTCATAGCCTTTTAGTGGTTCAGATAGTGGGTAGCTACCGGGTATGCAGACCTAGGGGAGTTCCTACTAGGTTCAGAGGTTCTAGCAAAGGCTAGTCAATGTCGTCAACGTTGACAACATGGAGATTCAAGGGAAGGCCAGCAAGTGCTGCCTTGGATTTCATAGGGCAAGTGTTCACTCAAGAGTAGAACAGGGACTCGAAGAAGACGAGACACAAATGATGATAATCAAGAGGAAGTCTAACTTGGAATACAAGGTAGACGAATGGAGGTTTATATAAGTAATAGGAAATGAAGATGACCAAGCGATGGAAAGGAATGGAATGGAAGAGAACGCTTGATCAGCGAATGGGCAGAGGGCTGCAGTAGAACATCATGGAAGACAATGGAACCAAGAAAGAAAGAACAAAGAATAACTGCACCAACCAGTAGGGTAAAGGGCAGGTTGTGTAGAGAGAACGAGAGGCATAGAGTGAATGGTAAGCGAAGAGAAAAGATAGGGGATTCCTGACCGATCATAATAGATTCCCTCTCCTGACTCCAAAGCTGAAGCCTTGACAGCCTTTCTCTGACCCTCACTTGACTTGGCATTTTCCCAAACATCTAAGTCCTTTATCCGATTCAACTCCAAAATCCAGGATGTGAACTCTGGCAAAAGTGCACCATACATGGTGAAGCTAAGTCCCAACCACTCATACTAACTCCGGAAGTCCCGGAGTTACCTGGAGATCCCATTCTTAATACACAGACTTGGTACATTGTACTATTCAAGGCAACAAGAACAGCTACCCTATCATAGTCAAGAAACATCTTTAACAAGCATTTATCAAAGATAACACATTATATACCAGTTAAGCCACTTGTTGAAAAAGAATCAGTTCCAGTCCCTCTGCCAGCTATGATTAGTTATGTGAACACAAGAAAACATGAAAATTGTGATGCACTGGATCCAGTGCTGTATAATCCTTTATAATATGATTATTCATTTTGATGAGGAGTTGGAAATCAGTAAGATGATGGGTTGAACAAGACAAGAGAGAGTAGAACTGCATTATCCAGTGGCATCTGTCATTGTGAATGCATCTAATGAAACACCAGGCCAGGCATTCCAAGCAGATCTAATGACATACCTGTTTACACACCTAACAGCTTGAGTACAGAGGAATACATGTGTCCATTTGTTAGAAATACAATACCTAGTATGTAAAAAAAAAAGTTTTGCCACATTTGACAGTATTTTGATGGCAGTGGTGACATGGAAACAATGATGGTGGTGAAACTGAGCTTTCTGGGGACAGAGATGCTAGAACCCAGAGAGGCAGAGGAAGTGGAAAGACTAACAGAAGATTGAATAGAATGCAGGGGGCATTCATAGGGTGAACTCTGTTGACAAAAAGCAGAATGACCACCTCAGGATAGTATTCTTATCTTGTCACCAGCCTTTACTAACATTTCTGATTGTGATATGCCAGAGAAACCAGCTGAGCAAATAGTGGTATAAGCTGGAACGGTTAAGGGAATCTAGAGGAACTGCTTAATGGTAAACCAATAACTCATGTATTTGAAACTTATCTAACTGTGAGATATTCCAGAAGGAAACAAATCTGATGTGTTATTGAAGGCCATTGGCTTATTCTCACCATTGTAGGACTTGTTCAATTGCCAGCCACTGCTATCATCATTAACCTGCATATTAGCACCTTTGAAGGAATGCTCTTCATCACCATTACCTCCAATCACATCTTCAAGCCCATTATTGGAATTAAGCTTTATGTTGATGTTTTCACCTTGAGTGTGAACCACAGAAGTGGTCTTCTTGCTTGGTTTGCTTTGTATGAGGGATAACAAGCTTTGAGCATGATCAACAGCAGAATTCAATGAAAAGAGGTCACTGTCAAACTCTGGTACTGTATACTGCACCAGATTTTGTCTAGTTCATCATAATGAGAAAATTCAGACTGTATTTGACCTATTGAGGGTATTATACTATTAATAAGGGATACAGACAACCAGACATACATACTCAAGAGGTTTGAATCTGGATTATCCAGGTAAACACTAGCTCCTGTTTATTTCAAGTGGTACTTGTAATAGTCATGTTTTAAGCCAAATTGAATAAAAAGTTAGGACTTCAACAAGAAAGTACAAAGAATATGAACATACACAGTTCAACCAATTGCTTATCAATGTTGTATATCTATCAGGATCATTTGAGTACTCAGGATTCTTGCTGTTAAAGATATGCCTGGTAATTGCTACATAGATATTCTTTTTCTGTCTTCTAGAGGACTGCTCATTGGAAAGAAGGAAAAGAGCAGATATGGCTTGATTGTGATTATGATACAAGATATAGTGGCTCAAAAAACTGTCCACATATTTGGTCATTTTTCACTAAATGTGTTGTTTCCTAATAATCTCTAATTCTTACTCTAATATATTGGTATATGAAATGAAGCACTGACTCCTGGCTTTCTAACCATCTATATCTCAAGACATATGAATAAGATGTGATGAAATGGAAGCCATTTCAAAACAGTGACTCGTTTAGATAGTTTTTTGACTGTAATTTTGTCTAGGTATCTAGTACTTGGTATGAGCTCCTTTGGCCTTGATAACTGCTTCAATTCTTCTATTCATACTTTCTATCCATTTCTGACACTGCTCCTTATCAATCTTTCCCCACTGCTCCACTATTCTTTCCCATAATTGATGAACTCCTGTAGGAGCATTTTCATAACCTAAGAGACATCTCTTGAGGTGATTCCAGGTATGTTCAATGGGATTAAGGTCTGGAGTTTGTGCAGGCCAGTTCAGAAGCTTGATTTCTTGCTCTTCAAACCACCTTTGGATCCTTTTAGAGGTATGCTTGGGATTATTATCTTGTTAAAAGATAATGTCATCTTTAGGAATTCCAGATTCCTCCATGCTTTGCAATAGTCCCTGCTCCAAAATGGCCACATACTGTTCAGCATCCATTCTCCCCTCCACCTCACTTAAAATTCCCACCCCATTCCACCCTATGCAGCTCCATACCATCAGTGAACCTTCTCCAAACTTTGTCTATACCTTGAACCTCTCTAGCAATTAGTCCTTCTCCTTTCTTTTTCCACACATACTCTTGCCCATCTGATCTAATTTTATTGATCTTGGTTTCATCTGACCATATAATTCTCTTCCAGTCCTCCACTGTTCAGCATTGGTACTTGAGAGCAAAGGCTAATCTTTTTTTCTTGCGACCACTAGAAAGCAGTGGCTTTTTCTTCTTTACCATAGCCTTTAAGAAGGCTTCCTTGAGAGTATTTCTAACAGTCTGAGGACAGACAGGAGCATTAGTGATAGTGTTGATGTATTTAGTAGCATGAACAGCATTCTTGACCTTGCCAGTAATGATTTGCTAGACAACAGCCCTCTTGTTGATAGGAGTAAGCTTGGAAGGATAACTACCATGAAGCCTAGTCTTCTCTAGCTGGAGTTCTTGAAGAACCTGGCATACTGTAGACTTCCCTAGGCCAGTTTGGGCAGCAATTTTCCTAGAGGAAAGCCCATGAGAGGAGAGATGATATTGTTTCTTTGAGAGATAAAAATGGATTTTATAGTGTTGGTGGAAAAATAAGTATGGAATAATGGAATTTATATATGTTGTCTGACACTCAATTACATAATGGTAACATAATAGAACCCATTGCAAATATATGTAATTAAAACTTAAAGTCAAAAAACTTTTCAAATGAGTCATTGTTTTGAAATGGCTGCCATTTCATCACATCTTATTTATATGTCTTGGAATATAGATGATTAGAAGGCCAGGGGTCAGTGCTTCATTTCATGTACCAATATATTAGGGTAAGGATTAGGGGTTATTAGAAAATAACATGTTTAGTGAATAATGGCCAAATATGTGAACAGTTTTTTAAGCCACTATATGCCTCTCAGCAGGGCAAGTTACAAGCCAAGAGACCAACTCCTGAACACAAGTTTCATCCCAGATGATATTTGAAGGTCTTGAAACTGAAGACTTGGCAAATATAGCAGCATGTCATATCCCATTCATCTGGTCCTCTGAATCCACCTTCAACCCCTCCAGTCTTGAACTCCAGTATGTTCTTGCCCAGAGACACAACTCTGACCTCCAAACTTGTATTTAGTCACTCTCATATATCTCTTCATTCTGTGTGTACTATATTAGTATTAGTTCTGCCTCATAGATTCCTCTGATCCTGTGTTTTGCTTAGAAACAATACTCTGGTCACTTTGTATATCTGTTCCAGTTTACTTACCAATTCCCTCCATTCCTCCATTACTAATCTGATTTTACCTCCATATATTAACCCCCTCTGAACTATGTACAACTTAGCTTATAATCAACTTAGATACAGACTCCAATCTAATCTGACACTATCCTCCTTTAATCCTATTATCCTTCAAGCCATATCCTCCTTTACTTCAAAATAAGAGCCAATCCAATACTTGGTGCAGCATATAAGCTGAAGCTGAATGCTTATCCATCCAAAATTCCAGAGATCTGACATGGTCTTGACACAGCAGCAGACACTCCAGTTCTCTTCTGAGCTCTGCCTTTTCCTCTGCTTCATATGCTGGTTCTACTTGGGGACTTGAAAACAGACTGGGTGGTATCTGAAGGATTGACTGGTGCCATTCCCTTTGCTTGCTGGGTTCTCAAGTTGGTACCAGCCATTTTGAAAGATGAGGTAAGGGTATGCTGTAAAACAGTAAAGTTGGTCAAGGTGACCTATGGGTTGTTAGTAAGATGAGTGAGTAAACTTGTCCCAAGGGGTTCTGTAATAGGGTAGTCAAATGAGAGGTTTGCTATGACAAATCAAAGTGTGTGAATGAGTCTGATTGAATCCAGAATGGAGAGTGATGATATCTGGAATAAAAGAAAGCTAAAAAAAGACAATCTGATTAAGAATAAGGACCAGATATGAAGATACTAAAGAATGTTAGTCAAGGATGAGGACCAATAATGACAATACTTGGAGGGACAATGGTGATCAAGGTGGACAAGCACAAGATGGATTCAAAATCCCAATACAAACTTTTTATAGTCCAGGCATATTCAAGACTTTGTAACAAAACTATCAAGAATGTATAGCAATATTTCAAAAATAAAATGATACCATGACAGAAAGTAATAGAAAGTAATGTTTGAAGGAAATAGGAACAGTAAAATGTAATCAGGATAATAATAGAACAGATAGAATGTGTTACAACTGGCCTGGATAGGGATGGTCATAGCCTCTTAAGGGTTCAAGGACAGGGTAGCGATGGCTACCTGGACAAGAAGACCTAGGGGATGTCTGCTAGGATCAAAGGTTCTAGCTAAAGCTAGTCAATGTTGTCAATGTCAACAACACAGAGGTTCAAAAGATAGGCCAACCAGAGGTTGCCTAGAGGTTCGAGGTTCAGAGACAAGTGTTCACTCAAGAGTAGAACGAAGACTCAGAGGAGACACAATGAGATTGTGGAAGTAAAGAGGAAGTCTAACTTGAGTTACAAGGTAGACGACGAAGGGTTTATATATGCAATGAGAAATGAAGATGACCAAGCGGTAGAACACAATAGAAGATAGAGAAATGCTTGGTCAGTGAATGGGCAGAGGGCTGCGGTAGAATGCCATAGAAGATGATGGAATAAAGGAGAGATCAACAGAAGGAAGGAGAATAACTGCGCCAACTGATAGGGTAAAGGGTGGGTCACATAAAGAGGATAGTGAGCATAGTGAACTGATGACGTAGAAAAAGAAAAGATAGGGGTCCAAGACCAATCATAACAGAATAAGTCTGTGTCAATATGAATATGAAATAGACTGTCTAGACAAATAAAAAGAAACCAGATATGCACAGATTGGATTAGATTATCTTGGATTAAATCAAATGAACACAGATTGACAACAGATGCTTGAAGGATGTTTGAGAGCACCAAGAAGAATAAATGGAAAGTGGAAAATATGATCTCTACAAATATAGAGAACCACTGGTTCCTATAGTGCAGGCATGCAGAATATCAAATACCAGGTCTTTGAGAAGGCATGTTTTTCAAACTCCAACCAGGTAATTGGAAAATTTCAGAGCCAAATCAGTGTTGAATCATGGCCAATCATAGCCATTGTAAATACCACTATTGCCTTCAGATACTACTATAATACATGATTCAGGTCAAATGTGCACTGCAACTGTTTAAGACAGGGATAGAAGAGCCCTTGAAAACAAAGAAAATAAAGTTCTCTGACCTAATGTGGAATATAACTGTTAAAATCCAGAGGTCCAGGAGTCCAGAACTAGTGTGTCTGAAGTAAATTCAGAACTACAACTATGAGTATGGGGTAAATATTAAGTAAAGGAAACTTACCTCAGGTATTGCCAGATGGGTGAAACAACTGAGATGATTGTATATAAGATGGAAACTTATATACTGTATGGTAAAGGCACACTCATTTCTTAACAAGTATCAGGGAAATGAGGTGTAGAGAAGATGGTTCACCAAGTCAAGTGTTATATCATACAGTGACAGCCATCCAGAGTTGTTAGTCTGAACTCTGGATTGAATCAGATCCCACAAATAGTTTCAAATGTCTATAAAGTGAGTCCAGAATCCTGGACATCCAGAATGTTCTCCAGACTGAGTAGTATTTGTTACTCCCACTCAAGTATAGTCATAATCCCATACTTCAAACAAACTTCCAGTATTGTTCCTTTATAAGTGGCTTTGTGAGCATATCTGCTATTACATCCCTAGTGGAGACATATTGGACTACTGCTTTTCCTTGTCTGACAAGGTCATCTTGGACATAATGATATTTCCACTGAATATACTTGGTCCAGGCATGGAATTGTGGATTGCAACATAGTATAATAGCTGCTTGGTTGTCACAGAATAGTTTGATAGGATTCTTTTATGCATATTTGACTTCATTAAAGAAAGTCCAGAGCTGTTATATCCCAGAAATCCACCAAGTCACCTCCAATACTTCCAACCCCAACTCTGTGTAGATAATACGAACTCCGGACTCATCTTGACTCAGATGCACTTCTGAACTTCCAGACTTCTTGTACTTAGTATTCTCTCCATTTTAGTTATGTTCTCCCTTGTGCTCTATATGTATTAAACCTGCCTCTTAGACTTCTCCAATCTGGTGCTTCACTTAGAAGCATAGCTCCGGCTTCTTCTTTACCAGATACATTCTACTTATGAATTCCAATTATTAATCCAACTCCAACTCTGTATATAAAGCTCCATACTTACAATGTATAAAACTCAGTTCAAATATCAACTATAGTCATCAACTCCCTCTTGTCTTTCACCAGACAACTCTGATCACTCCGACCACTTCAACCTTGCACTCCATAAATAAGGGCTAGAGGAACTTGAGCAAGGGTGCAACATATATGTTAAAGCCAAAGCCCATTTCCTTCCCTTTTATCCTACACTCTGGAATTCCTCTGAAACTATCTGGAGTTGAACCAGACTTAACAAGAGCCAGGCTAAGTGTTGTCCAGCATTGCTAAGTCTGATATACTCCAATTCTATAGTAGACAAGGCAACCATGCTTTGTTGTTTGCTAGACCATGAGATGGCTTCACAGTTGCTAATGAATACAAATACAGAGGTGGACCAGGAGTTGTCTGGATTCTGAGACTGACTGGTATCCAAGTATCTATTGAAGTTCAAGTAAGTGGAAAGCTCTGTTCCATCATACCAGAGTTCCATGTTCTTTGTGGCTTGAACATATCAGAGTGCACATTTTGCTGCTTTCTAATATATGAATTTGGATTTTGCACTAAAGCAACTGAGTGTCCCAACTGTGTATGCAATGTCCAGATGTGTTCTAAGCATGAAATACATCAAGGATCCTATAATGGTGAGGTACAAAACCTGTTTTCCTTCTATGACCATTTCTGGAATGACACAGTCATCTGTTGGATTAGTTATGGAGAGATGGGAACCATGCATACCATAGGAGTTGATGCTGGTTTGCAGGTGAACATACCAGTCCATTCCAGAATTGTTTGGCAATATTGTGATTAGAACAAGGAAATGGTCCAGAGTTGTTGATTTCATTTAATCTCTATGCCAAGGATGTATTTGACTTCTCTAAAATCTCACATTTTGAAAGCAGCAGAGAGTTTTGTTTTCATGGAGTTCATGAATTTTCAAGTGGTAGCAGCTAGGAGTAGGTCAAAATAGACTTGACCATCTTTTCAGAACATATAGAGATATGTTTCTGTATCCAGCCAAGTAAATCCAATGTTTTCAGTCTAAGATTTTGTTCCAGGTCCAGCCAGACTGTTTGAGTCCATATAGAGACTGCTTGAGTTTTTAGTAGTATCCAGGTTGGATGAAAACACCTTCTAGAGGGGACATATATAGGTTCTCCTTCAGTTTGTCATTGAGATAGGCTGTGAACACATCTATCTAATCTAATTCCAAGTCATGCTTGGCAGCTAGAGAGATTAATGTCTGAATGGAATCAAGGTTAGCCACTAGAGCAAAGACTTCCTGGTAGTCAATTTCTCCCTTTTGTGTGAATCCACATGTGGCTATCTGAATCTTGTATTGTTCTATAAGTTTGTTTTGATTCTGTTTAATCCAGAAAACCAGTTTTGAAGTAATTGAAGTTGACACTTTGGAGTTCTTTCTCCATTGTGGATCTTCACAGGTCCATATCCAGTCTGGAGTATGCATAGCAAATACAAAATCCTCTATAGAGGCCATGAAAGCTCCTGGAATGTCCAGATTGTTCAGTGCAGGCTTAGGGATATATTCCAGGATATCTAGTTGTGCTTCCTCTTGAGTTTGTTATCATGCAGCTTTTTCCTCCAGGGTGCAATCATAATCCCTGTTCTTGTTTGCTGCTTGATGCTGGCAATGACTCCATCATATGACTGGTGTGATCAGAGTAGCAGCCAGGATGGGTGCTGCAATTGAAACAGGTGCATCCAGGGCCAGTACTAGTACTGGCATTAGGACTGGAATGGAGGCTCAGCTGGAATGCCATCCAAATGAAGTCAGTCTAGTTATTCAGTGAGTTCTTCAATACTGGTGCTGGCAGAATGCATATTTTCCAGGGGTACAGGAATATCTCCCACTGGTTCAGAATTGGGTGGAGGTTGGCAATTATCATAGTCATCCTCCAGATAATGGATATGCTCTGGAAGTAAGCCCTCCCACTGTCCCTTAACAGCAGGGGCATTTCAAGGAGTGAACTCAGTGTCAGATATCATTTCAAATTCATCAAAGGTGACATGTTAGCTAGAGATAATGGTCTAATGGTTGATGTCAAGGAGTTTGTAGGCTTGCTGCCCATGTGTATATCCAATCATGATACATTTCCTTCTATGCAGTTGGAATTTTCCTTTACTCTGCTCCTTTGGTGTGTAAGCATAGGCCAGATATTCAAAGAGTCACAAAAAGGACAAATCAACCTGACAGTTGAAAAAGATCTGATAGGGAACTTTACTGTCAAGTCTGAAAGCTGGAATCTGAGCAGTGATGTAGGTAGCAGTGGACATGGCATCTGCTCCAAAGGACTTTGGGAGTTTTGATTCCTCTAGCATGGTATTGGCAAGTGTAGCCAGTGTTTGGTTTATCCATTTGGCCAGTTCATTTTGTTCTGAAGTGTAGAGAATGGATATTTTAAGAAGTATACCATCAGTCCAGAGTTGGTTCTGGAAAGCTTTGTTGGTATATTCTGTCCCTTCATCACTATGCACAAACTTGGTATAGAGTTCAGAGAAATCCTCCTGTCCTACCTGTATCCAGAGAAAAGTTTGAACATCAGCTTTCCACTGGTTGTAGATCCTCAAAGCTTCACTCTTGTGCTTTATGAAGTAAATCCAAGGGAAGCAGCTAAAGTCATTGACAATGACCAGCCAGAACCTGTAACCTTTATGTGATCTTAAAGTTATGGAACCTCCAACATTCATGTGTAGCATCTCTAGGAGACAAGTAGTCCAAGGTTTATCTTGAACTCTGAAAGATAACTTTTTTATCTTTCCAAGTGTACACACTTCACAGAATGTGGGTGTTCCAGATAGAGTGTTGATTCCTTGGAGTTGGTTCAATTTGACTGTATGTCAGATTCAATCAATGGAAATGTGTTTCATTTGTTGATGGAGAAGATTTATGTCCACCATTGCATGGGCCACTTCCTTTTGATGTTCTGAAGTAACCTTTGTGTGGTAGAGACCATCTTTGTGTCCAGCAATCAGAATGGTATTCCAGTCTTTTTTAATGTAGCATATATGGAAGTTTGCTGGAAAAGTGGTGGAGAGATCAGTAGAGGCAAGTTGATTAACAGAAATGAGGGAAATTTAGAAGTCTGGAATTAGAAGGACATTAGACAGTACTATTTCAAAGGTTTTATTTGATATCTATGATAGAAGCAGAACTGTTCTGATACTAATAGTATATGCTTCAGAGTTGTCCCAAAGGATTATCAGACAAGGAGGATTGAGTGAGCAATAGGTTTGGGACCAGGACTGGTAAGGTACCATGTGTGGTGTTGCTCCAGAGTCTATGATGAGAGTGTTGCTTTCACTGTTATGTTTTTCAGATGATGGATAAGCATGAATGCATTGGATTAAGGACTTGGATACATGTTCATAGACTACATTTGCTAAGTCTAAAGAATCTGGAGTTCCTTTTGTCACATTTGCCTTTTCCTTCTCCTTTCTTAGCTTTCAAAACACTCCATTTCTTAAATCTATAATTCATTTTTTGTAGAAGCTGCAGTTGATGGAGTTGTGGATGAATAATAAATGATATTCATATCAAGTAAAAGTGTTTGGAGGGTGAGTGGTGAATTTGTGTGGTCCAGAGGCTTTCATTGCCAATTCTGAATGTTCAGATAAATAGAGTCTGGTATTTTCCACAATAATCTAAGTCTTTACTACATTGAAGGTTAACCTGCTATCTTCTATGGTGTTGATAAGGGATAATTTGAATAACTTCCATTCTGGAATTTTCGAAAGGGAGTTCAGGAGAATGAACACCATGATCTGCAAGTCTATAGTGAACTTCATAGTGGCAAGATGGGACTCAAAAGTCCAGAGTGTCATAATGTGTTCCAAGACAGTAGAGTTGCCATTCCAGGCAACATTGAAGAGTTGTTGGAAGATGTAGAAAGCAGAAAAGATACTCAAAGTGTCCAGGAGTATTAGGAGTTTGGCCCAGAGTTCTTTAACAGAACTACAGGATTCTGTTTTGAGCAGGAGGGCATCAAATAAACACTCCTGTATGATGCCATGGGCCTTCTTATCACATTCCTGCCAGTTATGGATATCCAAAGTGGTTACTCCAGTGGTTTCAAGGGTAGGTTTTGCATCTGTTCTGGAAATGACTCCATAGACCTTTCCAGATTGGAGTTTTCAGATAACTTTAATCTTCCACAAGGGAAAGATTTTGGGTTCTGTAAGAATTTCATTACTTCAGATAATATTGGTTGTCATAGTGAATAATAAAACAGGGTGAGAATGGCAGAAGAAGATTTATTTTCTGACAGGTGTGTCAGATGACTGCTATCCAAATATGTTTGAAAAAGAGAGCATACTGAAGGATGTGTGAATATGAAGTTGTTTGATCAGTTGGCACCAACAGAGCTCATAACCTGTTAAAATCCAGAGATCTGGAAGTTTGAAACTAGTGTGTCCAGAGTAAGTCCAGAACTTAGGTGTTGCCAGATGGGCAAAACAACTATATTTACCTAGTGTGTCCGGAGTAAGTCTGGAACTACAACTATAAGTATAGGGTAAATATTAAGTAAAGGAAATTTATCTCAGATATTGCCAGATGGGTGAAACAACTAAGGTAACTGTATGTAAGATGGAAACTTATATACTGTATGGTAAAGGCACACTCATCCCTTAACAAGTATCAGGGGGGCAAGGTGTAGAAAAGATGGTTCATCAAGTCAAGTGTCATACCATACAGTAACAGCCATCCAGAGTTGTCAGTCTAAACTCTGAATTGAATCAGATCCCACAAGCAGTCCCAGATATCTATGAAGTGAGTCTGGAATGTCCTTGTTACAACTGGCCTGGGTAGGGATGGTCATAGCCTCTTAGAGGTTCAAGGACAGAGTAGTGAATGGCTACTTGGATGAAGAGATCTAGGGAACATCCGCTAGGGTCAAAGATCTAGCAGAAGCTAGTCGATGTCACCTACATAGACGACATGGAGGGTCAAAGGTTAGGCCAATAAAGGTTGCCTAAAGGTTTGAAGACAAGCATTCACTCAAGAGTAGAACAGGGACTCGGAGGAGAGGACAATAATGAAGTTTAAGAGGAAGTCTAACTTGGGTTACAAGGTAGATGACTTGAGATTTATATATATAATAGGAAATGAAGATAACTAAGCGGTGGAATGTAATAGAAAGGGAAAGAACACTTGGTCAGCGAATGGGCAGAGGGCTGTGGTAGAACATCATGGAAGATGACGGAACAAATACGAGCCAATGGGAAAGCTAAAGAATAACTGTGCTGACTGGTAGAGTAAAGGGTGGGTCATGTAGAGAAAGTGGTAAGCATATAAGAAGAATGGAGTAGAAAAAAAAGATAGGGGTCCCTAGACCAGTTGTAACATCATCCCTGTACTAGAGTCAAGACCATGTTGTAGACTAATCAAAAAGATCCCGGTTACCCACGGAGAAGGAGCCCGTGATGTTGCTCCAGGCTTTGGCGGTGAAGGTATCCTTGTCAGAGTAGCAGTGAGAGTCACAGCAAGTAAAAGAGGACACACAGCAACAAGGGGTAGCCAGAGGATGACATGATTGCATACTATGCATATGAGGCTGGGGAATGGGAACAGGGTGGATAGACGATGTTGACCAATGAGAGAAAGAGAAAGACTGATAGGAGGACAACAAAGAGAAAGGGGGGAAGTGAGCGACCTTATGATGTTTTGGGCAACATGCCAAGACATGTCTGGGACTCCATTTGAGGCAGTTACCACATTGGAAGAACGGGCAGTTAACCCAAATGTGGCCGAGATGATGACAATGGAAGCATGCTTCATTGTACTGGGGGTGTATAGATAAGAGTGGAACTTGGCTGTGACCTCTGGTCCAGTGAGCTTCAGCACAGAGAAATGCTGCTTCTTCATGGGGAGTAAGGGGTGTGGAAGAAGCCAATGGAGTAGAGTGGGAGTCATTAAGGTCAAGAGTGGCAATGGCAGAGGTAGTTGTGAAGGTGTTGGCCACCTGGAGCTCTTTAAGGTATCGGTCAAGATCTTCCAGGAACTTAGTCATACCAAGTTGATGCATGGCCACAAGGATAGAACCTTCAATATCTCAAGAGATACTCTGCAAGATATTAGCTTGGAAGGCAATCTCGGTGTGAGCTGAGTGTTACGATTCGTCTAGGACCCCTATTCTTTTCTTCATACTTACGTCTTCTATGTCTACCCTCATCTCTACGCGTCCCGCCTCTGTAACCCTATAGGTTGGTGCAGTTATTCTTCTCAAACCTTCTACTTAGTTTCATCGGTTTCCACACCGTTCTTTCGCACCCTGTGCCCATTCGCTGACCAACCGTTCCTTCCGTTTTCATTACATTCCATTGCTTGGCCAGCTACCCTTTCCGCTACATATATAAACCTCGCGTTGTCTATCTTGTAACCCAAGTTAGACTTCCTCTTTACTTCTATCTATCCATTGATTCTTCCTCCGAGTCTTCGTTCTACTCTTGAGTGAACGCTTCCTCTGAATCTCTAGGCAACTCAGTTGGCCTATCCTTGAACCTCCGTGTCATCTACATAGGCGACATCGACTAGCTCAGCTAGATCCCTTGAACCTAGTAGGAGATCCCCTAGGTCTGCGTCCCGGTAGCTTCCACTACCTGATCCTTTGAGAGGCTACGACCGTCCCTACCCGGGCCAGTTGTAACACTGAGCAAGTTGGATGTGCTGCAAAAAGAAAGATGCGGGCATTTTGCAGGTAGGCTTGATACAGAAGGTAAAGGGAAGACTCAAGATCTAGATGAGTGGTGATAGATGTAGCTAGATGGGAGTTGGTAAGTGCTAGCTGGATAGTCTGGATGCACGCACCATCTAATAAGTTGTTATAGATTCGATGAGCAGAGGTAGGGAGGTCGATGGAGAAAACTCCATGAGGTTCAACGTGGTCAAAGGAGTCAGTGGACAGGACTGGGGATGGAGGAAGCCATCCAGCAATAGACAGGGATGGGAGTACAACAGGGGTTGATGAATGAGTGATGTCATTGATGGAAATAGAGGAAACAAAGGAAAAGGGAGAAGAAAGGGAATCTATAGTAGGAGAACTACAAGGAGGGGGAGAGATGGAAGGGCAATTAGTGCAAGGCATGTTGGTTAATGGTGGTGAGGAAGGAGGTTCAAGAGGCATTGGAGGAAAAGGCAGAAGGGTGTCATTTCTTATAGTCTTTAAGAGCAGCTTGAGAATGCTTCAAATTCCGTTCAAGGACCCAGGAGTCTTCTTTGGCTGTATACCCTTTCCAACAGATCAGGAATGAATGGCATTGCGGGGTTCCATGGTGGCATAGAATCTTTTCAATTTCGTATTCTTCTTCCTCTTGAATCAGGTCAGGGGGTGGTGCTGGAAAGTTCCATCCGTGGACGGCGTTCTTATGATAAGGCAATAGAAGTAATGCATGAAAGATGGGGTGGATCTTCCAGATTTGGGAAAGACAAAGTTGATACATGATGGAAGATAGGACTTTTGTGATAGTGAATGGTCCTTCTCGTTTCATGGCGAACTTGGGGTTGGCCACGGTTCACTTAAGGTTTCTGGCTTCAAGCCATATCTTATCTCCTTTGTGGAAGGGGGAGAAGTGGCAGTGGGTATGTGAGGCCATAACTTGTCAGGCCAATTCATGGGCAGCAAGGGCTTTGTTCCTGGCAGCTGTCAGGGCTTTGATGTGATCCGCAGCTGTGGGTAAAGGGGATTCGGTTAGGACTGAGGATAGGACATGGGGTTCATATCCCATTATGAGATAGAATGGAGATTTTTGGGTGATGGAATGGGAATGATAGTTATGGGCAAATTCGGCATGTGAGATGTGATCAGTCTATGAGGTTGGTTCATTATTGCAAAAGATATGGAAGTAGGTCTTGATTTCTTAATTTACTCATTCAGTCTCTCCATCTGACTGGGGGTGGTATGCGGTGGAGAGGGATAGGTCATGACCAAGGATCTTTCCCATTTCTTTGATGAAGTTGGAGGCGAATTGAGGTCCTTGGTTAGAGATGATTTTATCGCAAAGGCTGAAGCGGAGATAGACCTTGTGGAAAAAAAGGCTGGCAACCCCTTCTGTGGTAATCATGGACTTGGTAGGGCAAAGAATTACCCCCTTCATAAGGCCGTGGTCCACCATGACCAAAAGAGTGTCAAATCTGGAGAAAGAATTACCCCCTTCATAAGGCCGTGGTCCACCATGACCAAAAAAGTGTCAAATCTGGAGAAAGCCAGAAGACTGGTGATCAAATCACAAGAGACCTGTTGAAAGGGACGGGAGGTGGAGGAGGGGATCAGAGTGAGGGAGAGTACAGTGGGGTGGGTGTTGGCTTTGTGTTGCTGACAGGCAGCACAGCTCTTAACATAGTGATGGACAAAGATAGCAAGACCAGGCCACCAGAAGTCAGCGGCGATGAGTTGACAGGTTTTAAGATAACCAGGGTGACTGGCAGAGGGGTGGTCATTGTTATGACTGGCCCGGGTAGGGACGGTCGTAGCCTCTTAGGGGTTCAAGAGAGGATACTAGGATAACCTCTAGGAGGTCGCAAGGGGTCGCTTATAGGTTTGAGGGCAAGCCGACAAGGGGTCGCCTGGAAAGTACAAGGAATAGGCCGACAAGGAGTCGCCTATGAGTTCAAAGAATAGGTTGCCAAGAGGTCGCCTAGATAGGCCAACAAGGAGTCACCTATGAGTTCAAGGAATAGGCCGACGAGGAGTCGCCTATGGGTTCAAGGGGTAGGTTAACACAGAGTCATCAAGAAGGTCCTTCAGGTAGGCCAACGGAGGGTTGCCTGAAGGACCAAAGGACAGCGTTCACTCAGGAGTAGAACGGGGACTCGAAGAGACGAAACACAGATGATATATATCAAGAGGAAGTCTAACTTAGTGGACAAGGTAGACGACCCGAGGTTTATATACATGGTAGGAAATGAAGATGACCAAGCGATGGAATGGAATAGAAGGGAGGAGAACGCTTGGTCATGGAATGGGCAGGGGGTTCTGGGCAGAGGGCTCTGGGTGGAGGACTCTGGGCAGAGGGCTGCAAGAGAATGTCTGGGCAGACGATGGAACAAAGACACGGATTAAGGGAAAAAGAAGTAACCGCATACCGGATGGAGGATGCGGTGAGTGTAGGCAAAGCTAAGTACAAGGAAAAGGGAAAAGATAGGGGTCCCTAGACCAATCGTAACAGTCATGGCAGTGGTGAACAATAGAGCGGCATAAGGCCAGGTCGGCAGGAACATAGATGTGGTCTTGGTAGGTAAGAACACCTTCATGGTGTTGCCAATTAATGAGGCGGGAGCAAAATGCAGGGGAAAGAATACCCTTGATGGACTGCAGGGCTTGGAGAACAAGGGGGTCAGTGGCAGAGTGGGAGAAAATGCACTCATGGAGCACCAAGTCAATGGCCTGGATAAACAGGGGTTTTGGAAGAAGCATGACATGCTCATTGTCAGTGGTATCAGCCAGAGTTAGGTTAGGGCAGCAAGAGAGAGCATCAGGACCAGCAAGGAGCCAGCCAGAGACATGGACAAGGTGGAAGTTGAAGTCGGCGAGATCAAGGAGCCATCGGGCCTGTTGGCAGTTCAAGGTTTGAGGTTAATGGAAGTAGGTGAGATTCTTATGGTCCATGAAGACCTGGACCAGAGTGGGAGAGCCAAGGAGGTAGTGGCACCATGCTTTGAGGGCACAAATTACTGCAAGGAGTTTGCAGTCGTAGATATCATAGTTGCATTGGGCAGGGGAGAAGAATTGAGAGAGGTATGAGCAGGGATGCCAGTCACCATTAGAATCAGTCTGAAGAAGTATGGTACCAGACATGAACTTGGAGGCATTGGTAGCAAGGGCAAAGGGGGCGGCGAGGTCAGGGAGGTGGAGTGCTGGCTGGGAAATGAAGAGTTGCTTAAGAGTGTCAAATGCTTTTTGACATGGGGGTACCAAGCCCAAGGGAGATTTTTCTTGGTAAGGTCAATGAGAGAATGGGCGATGTTGAAATAGTTGGGGATAAACTGACAATAGAAGTTGGCAAAGCCAAGGAAGGAACGCACATCCTTGACTTTGGAGGGAGTCAGCCAGCTAGCAATGCCAGTGAGTTTCATGGGGTCCATGGCGAGTTGGCCAGGACATAAGATCATACCAAGGTATTCAACTTTGGGAGTGGCAAAGGTACATTTCTCCAATTTCAGATGGAGATCGAGTTCTTGCATCCATTAAAGGATGCAGCAAGTACATTCAGTGTGTGTGGTTTTGTCAGGAGAGAAGATAAGGAGATCGTCCATATAGATGACGAGCCAACCTTCAGTGGTCATGTTGCAGAAGGAATCGTTCATGAACCTTTGGAATGTAGTGGGGGAGTTGCAGAGGTCAAAAAACATGACAGTGGGTTCGAAAAGCCCCTTATGGGTGATAAAGGCAGCCTTCCATTGATGTCCATCTTTGATACAGACGTTGTTGTAACCCCATCAGACATTGAACTTGGTGAAGACATTTGCTCCCTGGAGTTTGTCCATGAGGTTAGGTTAGGTTGATAGGATGACTTCGGATGGACCTCGGGGGAGATTCCCTGCTAAACTTCTAACCCTAGAATAGGGTTTAAATGTCAACAATGGCAGATGTGTATGCCTTTCAAGGGATGCTCATAAGAGAGTGTGAATGGAGTCTGCATAGAAAAGAGTGTGAATAGGATCTGCATAGAAGAGGGTGTGAATGGAGTCTGCATAGCAGAGGGTGTGAATGGGGTCTGCATAGGAAAGGGTGTAAATAGGATCTACATAGGAGAGGGTGTGAATGGGGTCTGCATAGAGAAGGGTGTGAATAGGATCTATATGGGAGAGGGTATGAATGGAGTCTGCATAGAGAAGGGTGTGAATGGAGTCTGCATAGAGAAGGGTGTAAATAGAATCTACATAGGAAAGGGTGTGAATGGGATCTGCATAGAAGAGGGTGTGAATAGGGTCTGCATAGAGAAGGGTATAAATAGGATCTACATAGAAAAGGGTGTGAATGGGATCTGCATAGGAGAGGGTGTGAATAGGGTCTGCATAGAGAAGGGTGTGAATGGGATCTGCATAGGAGAGGGTGTGAATGGGGTCTGCATAGAGAAGGATGTGAATAGAATCTGCATAGGAGAGAGTGTGAATGGGGTCTGCATAGGGGAGGGTATCAATGAGGTCTGCATAGGAAAAATGGGATCTGCATAAAAGAGGGTATGAATAGGGTCTGCATGGGAAAGGGTATGAATGGGATCTGCATAGGAGAGGGTGTAAATGAGGTCTGCATAGGACAGGGTGTGAATGGGATCTGCATAGGAGAGGGTGTAAATGAGGTCTGCATAGGACAGGGTGTGAATGGGATCTGCATAGG
>JBBPQI010000014.1:0-25131 GCA_038092445.1 Gyrodon tennesseensis | reverse complement strand
CTTATAGATTTCTGGATATGACACAAGGCTAACACACATCCCACCGTGCCCCCCCTTACTCCCATTCTGTCCTTCACCTTCCACCCTTCCAATGAATCTCTTGTAATCTTATCACTGGCCTCCCATTCTCTGATGGGTTTGACACTCTTTTGGTTGTGGTGAACCACAGCCTTACAAAGGGGGTAATTCTTTGCCCTACTAAGTCCATGATCACTGCAAAAGAAGTCGCTACCCTTTTCTTTTACAAGATGTACCTCTGTTTCAGTCTCTTCGACAAAGTTATATCTGATTAAGGACCTCAATTTGCCTCTAACTTTGCAAAAGAAATGGGAAAAATCCTTAACTACGACCTGTCCCTCTCTACCGTATACCACCTGCAATTTGATGGCGAAACCAAACGAGTCAACCAAGAAGTTGAGACTTACCTTCATATCTTTTGTGGCAATCACCTGACCGCCTGGGCAGAACATATCTCTCATGCAGAGTTTGCCCATAACCATCAACTCCACTCTATCACACAAAAATCCCCATTCTATCTCATGATGGGATATGAACTCCAAGCCCTATCTTTGGTCCTCGCTGAATCTCCACTATCCATAGCAGCTGACTGCATCAAAGCATTGACAGCTGCCAGAAACAAGGCCCTAGCCTCTCACAACCTGGCTAGACAAGTCATGGCCTCACACATCTGCTGCCACTTCACCCCTTTCTCTAAAGGCAATAGAGTTTGGCTGGAAGCCTGCAACCTCAAACAAGCTATGGCTGACTCCAAGTTCACATCTAAATGTGAAGGGCCTTTCACTATCACAAAAGTCCTGTCCCTGATCACCTATCAACTCCGACTTCTCCAAACCTGAAAGATCCATCCTGTCTTTCATGTGTCCCTCCTGTCACCATATCATGAGAATGCTGTCCACAGACAGAACTTCCCAGCCCCAACTCCAGACCTGATTCAAGGGGAAGAAGAATATGAAATCAAAAAGATCCTTCACCATCACGGAACTCCACAACACTGTTCGTTCCTGATTTATTGAAAAGGGTATATGGCTGAAGAAGATTCCTGGGTCTCTGAGCGGGACTTGAAGCATTCCAAATCCACCCTCAAGGACTACAAAAAATGATACCCATTTACATTCCCTTCCAACACCTCTTAACGTCCTCCCTCCACCACCCATAGCCAACATGCCTTGCACTGACCGTTCCTCCATCTCTTCTTCTCCCATTTCACTTTCCCCTATATTAGATTCTCTTTCTTCCCCATCTTCTTTTGTTTTGTCCATTCCAATCAACAACATTACCTGTCCTCTGACCCCTGCACCCTTGACCCCAACAATCACTGGGTGGCTCCCTCCATCCCCCACCTGCTCCACAGACCTCAATCCCATAGACTACATTGAACCTCAAGGAGTTCTGTCCATTGACCTTCTGACCACTGCCCACCGTACCTGTGACAACCTGTTAGATGGCATATACATTACCTATATCCAACACACTCTCTCCAACTCACATCTTGCTATGTCCATTGCTTCTCACCTTGACTTAGAGTCCCTCCTCTATCTGTTATATCATGCATACTTGCAGAATGCTTGTATTTCCCTCTTCACAGCTCGTCCTACCTGTGTGGCACATGCTGACATCGCCTTCCAAGCGACTGCCCTGCATAGTATCACCCATGATGTAGAAGGCTCCCTCCTTGCCACCATGTATCAACTTGGCATGACTAAGTTCCTGGAAGACCTCAATCATTATCTTGAGGAGCTACACATTGCCCGAACCTTCACTGCCACATCTGCCATTATGGCCTTGGATTTAAATTCCCCCGTGTTCACCCCATCTGCCTCCTCTGCCCCCCTTACCCCTGACAAAGAAGCTGTGGTAACCCATGCTGAAGCCCATTGGACTGGCGGACATGGCCAGCTTCCTCTTCTCACCACTCACCCTCAGTATGCTGAGTCATGTTTCCACTATCACTGCCTAGGTCACATCCAGGTTGACTGCCCCTTCTTCCAATGCAGCAATTGCCTCAAATGAAGTCCTGGTCACATCTTGGCCAGATGCCCTAAACATCGTAAAACCTCCCACACATCGTCATTGTCATTGTTTACCCACTGCTTGTCTTCTTCGCATGTGTCATCCAGTCTCCCCCTCCCCATTTCCCAGCCTCACATGCATACCACTCCTCCCCAATGCATCCCTGCTGGGCCTATCCGCCATTGCGTCTCTCCCCTCACATGTTATTCATCTCAGTATTTCTCCTCCAACAATGACTCCCTTAGTCCTGAGGTCTGAAGTAACATCACGGGATCTTCCTCCACCGGTGAACACGGCCTCTCCTTTTAATAAGTCTATGTCGTGGTCTTGACTCTAGTACCGGGGTAATGTTACAATTGGTCATCAGACCCCTATCTTTTCTCTTACTTAGTTGTCGCCTCACTATGCTCACTCCTCTCTCTATATAACCTGCCCTTTACCCCAGTGGCTGGCACAGTTATTCCCCTTGTATCCCATTGGTTCTTACTTTGTTCCATTGTCTTCCATGATGTTCTACCACAGCCCTCTGCCCATGTGCTGACCAAGCGTTCTCTTGTTTTCTACTACATTCCACCGCTTGGTCATCTACATTTCTTACTACATATATAAACCCCATATCGTCTACCTTGTACCCTAAGTTAGACTTCCTCTTTACTTCCACAATCTCATTGTGTCTCTGAGTCTTCATTCTATTCTCGAGTGAACGCTCCCCCTTTGAACCTCTAGGCAACCTCCAGTTGGCCTATCCTTTGACCCTCCATGTTGTCAACGTTGATGGCATCAACTAGCTTCTAGCTAGATCCCTTGACCCTACCAGACGTTCCCTAGGGATTCTCATTCAGGTAGCTGTCTGCTACCTCATCCTTGAACCACTAAGAGGCTGCGACCGTCCCTATCCAGGCCAGTCATAACAGTTCCTAACAGATGTTGAAAGCTTTCATCCATACCTGTGCATAGACTTGATGTGCTGAGGCTGAACCCTTCATGTCTACTTCTGTGGTGCACCAAGCCCTTAGCATTTTTACAAGCCATTGAAGACATTCCCCAGTCCCTGAAAGGTTCAGGGGATTCTCTGCTTGTAAACAAGCTACCTCTGAACCCATCCACATAATTCCAGGTCATATGACCCCCATCTCCATAGCCTATATTGTCAAACTCCCCAAAAACATGCCAGTAGATGATTCTGCCAATCCTATCAGCAGCACTGGTGGTTCTTTCAGAGATCCCCCTGGAGGTCCTCCTGATGACTCAATTCTGTCAGATGATGACCCAGATAACCCTCCTTATATCCCAGATGTTTTTGATGAAGATGATCCAGCAGAGCATCTGCCCCAAGGAGCAATCAATGCTCTTGCCTTCACACTCCAAGATCTTATGCATGTCACACAATAACCATTGGAGTCAAGTCTGAGAATGAAAGTCTAAGAACTGGACACATTTGATAGCACTGAGCCTTGCAAACTCTGGGCCTTCTTGGTCCAATGTGAGCTCAACTTCCAAGATTGCCCCTGTGCCTTTAGCACCAATTGTGCTAAGGTAGTCTTCGCCCAATCTTACCTCAAAAACATGGTCCTAGAGTAGTTCAAGCCAGACCTCCTGAAGTTAGGAGATCCAGACCTCTGCCTCTGATGGATGAATAACTACTGGGACTTCATCCTGGAGCTCCAAACCAACTTTAGACTACATGATCCCATAGAAGACATGGAATATCAGCTTGATCACCTTACTATGAAGGATGGTCAAAGGATCAACAAATAGATAGTAGAATTCAACTGCCTGGCTTCCCAGGTCTACGGTTACAGAGGAGATGCTCTCCAGCATTACTTCTATAACAGACTTCCTAGCTATATCAAGGACAAAATCTCCTGCATTGGAAAACCCCCCACACTTCCAGAAATGCATATCATGCACTACTGGGAGTGCAAATCCAAGGTTGATCAACAAGTCAAGTTGACTACCCAGTTGACTTCCACCTCTCCCAAATCTCAGTCTTCATTCACCAGAAAGACCACCTCCACTGTACCAAATTCCTCCAGCTACTCCAAGGACTCCAAGAACTCCAAGGGGAAGGCCAATTCCACTTCTGTGTTCTCTGCCCCTGACCTCTCCTTGAAGCTTGGAAAGAACAGCAAGCTTACCTCTGCTGAGTATAAGCGCCACTTTGATCTGAAGCTCTGTATGTTCTGTGGATTTACAGGACATGTGGCCAAAGACTGCCCCAAGTCCACCTCCTATGCAGTCAAGGCCCAAGTGGTCAAGGCAACTCTGGAAATCAAACCAGAGGCTTCCTTGAAAGCAAAAAAATAGAGTGTGACCTTCTGAGCTCTGCATGGACTGAAGATTGCATTGAATCTGCCCATGTGAAACAACTCTAAAGCCTCAGGCCTTGAGCTGTCGATACAAACCACCAAGCGAAGGTCGTAAGACCAACCTTAGAATAGAGTGTAAGCTTATTAACGTGTCTCTTTAGAGGGAGAACATCAAGAGAACTTCACTGAAGTCTCTGATGGATGGCATTGGGTTTATATACTATACATGTGTTTGTTCGTATTTACCCTAAATACCATATATGTATAGATTACCATACCAGCAGTAATTAAAGTAATGCCTGATGTGCATGCACAAGAAGGCAGAGATGAATAACATGCAACGTGTGCATGTATTATATTAAATACACATCTGATGTGCACAGCACATCAAATGGAAGAGAAGAGGCATAGCCTTGCATAGGATCCTAATGCACGTTGCATTGGATATTAAATATGCATGTACCACATGAGGTGTGGCAGTAAATGAAAAGAGGGCACTGTCCTTGAGGCATAATGTAATCTATGATCAAATAGATCTGAAGATAAGGTTTGAGATGCAATCTCAAAAGGAATATAAAATAAAGATGTCCATTAAGTAATAAGAAGTCACATGACCTTTAAATGGGAAAGGCGCATGTGTACTAGTAAGGTTCCAGGACAACGTGATTGAAGTCTAATGTATAAATAAGTGTCTGTTAGGTAAGCACATTAAGTGCTTGAAGGAAAAAGAAAAGGAAAAATACATCTAGGTGCCGTCGCACTATGAGAAGGGTTCATTACGTTCAGTTCCTTTCACTTCATAAGGTATGTTCCTGTCTGTTCCCTATAAGTTACACTCTTTCCATATTGTTACACCATGCATCTAAGGAGATCCACCTCAATGTGTCCACTCTCTCCAACTCCCATTCCCTTACTCCCTCTGTAATGCTCATTTCATTTGATATGCCTGTGTTCCTGGCTCTTCTAGATTTCAGTTCTTCTGATTGTTTCATAGATTCAGTATTTGTTAATAAAAATAACATTCCAATGTATCTGATCCCTCTGTTTGTTCTCCATCTGCTCGACAAAACCTTCAATTCCTCCATCTCTGAAGCCATCCAACTCTCTATCTACTTTTTATCTAGTGATATCACTCCATTCATGTTCTATGTAACCAAGTTGAATTCTTCTTGTTCCATCATTCTAGAACACAACTGGCTCACCCGTTTCAATTCATTGATTGATTGGGTTACGAGCAGTATCTTGTTCTAAATGCCTGAGCAGAGCTTGCCAACTTCCCTGATGTCAACTCTGCAGCCTCCAGAACTTGTTTCTCCAGCTGACCCTGTTCCTGATATATCATAATTCTCCAATCATAAGGCTCCGCCCATCACTCTCATCAGCACTGCTGCTTTCACACTGGCATGTAGACTTGAGGGCTCTATACCTTTCAGCCTCCAACTCTGCCCTGAGGACTCTCACCTCCAGGCCTCTTCCACCTCCTCCAATCCAGTCAATCTCTCCAGAGTTCTCTCCAACTACCATGACTTTCCAGATGTTTTTAGTAAGGCAAAAGCCTTCTAGCTTGCTTCACATCATAAGCATGACCTGAAGATTAACCTAGAGGAAGATACTCACCCTCTCTTGGGCACCACCTACTGTCTTTCACCCTCTGAGCTTGAATCTCTCTAAGCATTCCTCAATGAACACCTAGCAATGGGGTTCATTCATCCCTCTTCCTCTGCCCATGCTGCTCTGATTCTCTTTGTCTGCAAGAAGGATGGTTTTCTCTGCCTTTGCATTGACTTCTGAGGATTAAATAAGATCACAAAGAAGGACCATTACCCACTTCCCCACATTTTCAACCTCCTAGACTCTCTGAATTATGTCAAAATCTACTCCAAGATCAACCTCTGCCATGCCTACCATCTTATCTGGATTACTTCCAGAGACGAGTGGAAGACTGCATTCCAGACATACTATGGCTCATATGAGTGGCTGGTGATGCCTTTTGGACTCACCAATGCCCCTGTGGCATTCCAACAGTTCATTAACACCATTTTTGCTAATCTCCTAGATGTCTACATAATCATCTACTTGGATAACATTCTCATATTCTTCAGCAACATGGCCTCTCACAAAGAGCATGTCCAGAAAGTCCTCTGTAGACTTTGCAAGCACAGTCTCTACACAAAACTGGAAAAGTGTGAATTCCATACCAACTTCACAAAATACCTTGGCTACCTCCTCTTGCCCTCCAGACTTACTATGTCTTTGGAGCAAGTCAATGCCATTCAGGAGTGGCTGGAACCCTGCAAAGCAAAGGATATTCAATTGTTCCTTGGATTTACTAATTTCTACTGCTGGTTCATTGCCAACTACTCCAACATCATCACTTCCTTTACTTGGTTAATTCAGAAGAATACTCCCTGGAACTTTTCCAACAATTGTTGTTCTGCCTTCCAGAAACTCAAGAAAGCCTTTACTACTGCCCCCATCCTCATCCATTGGATGCCTGACACACCTATTATTGTTGAGACCGATGCCTCCAACTATGCAATTGCCAGAATCCTTTCCATTCGCTGCTCAGATGATGAAATCTGCCTGGTCGCTTTCTACTCCTGGATGCTCACTGCACTGGAACTTAACTATGATACTCACAATAAGGAGCTTCTTGCCATTCATGAGGCATTCTGCTCTTGGTGACACTACCTTGAAGGCTCTGCAACTCTGATTGACATTGTCACTGACCACAAGAATCTGGAATACTTCTCCACCACTAAACTCCTGACCTGGTGTTAAGCTGCTGGTTGAAGTTCCTCTCCCAGTTCAACATGGTCATCTGTTTCTGTCCAGGAAGACTTGGAGCTAAGCCCAATGCCCTCACTTGACACTGGGACATCTATTCCAAAAAGGAGGATAGAGACTACACTCAAGTCAATTCCCACAATTTCCACCCTGTTTTCATCCAGAAACAGCTCACTTCATCCTTAAGAGCAACTATCCTTGCATCTCCCATACTCTACACTAGCTTCCTGCTCGATGTAGAGCAACTCCACTCTGATATCCTAGTTGTGCTTCCCTCTGACCCTATAGCCTCCATTCACCTCACTACTTCTGAAGCAAGATGGTCAGTAGACTCTAATGGCTTCTTGTGCCTAGATAATTGGGTCTATGTACCTGACGCTAAGGATTTTCAGCTCTGAGTACTCTGCTACAAGCATGACCATCCCCTCTCTGGACATTTCAGCCAAAATCATACCCTAGAATTGATTAGACAAGAATATACCTGGTCTGAAATTCAGACATTTGTTAAGGAGTATGTATCCTTTTGCATTTCCTGTGCTCATGCCAAAGTTTCTAAACACAAATTCTATGGATTACTCAAGCAACTCCCTATTCCAAAGAAGCCATGAAACTCCATTTCCATGGACTTTATTGAACAGCTCCCCTCCTCCTCTGGCTATACTGCTACCCTTGTCATCGTTGACTGCCTTTCAAAACAATGCATCTTTATTCCAACACACGACACCATCACCTTGCTGGAGTTAGCAAAGCTATTCCTATTTCATGTCTTTTCAAAGCATGGAGTTCCCTCCCACATTACCTCTGACAGAGGTTTAGAGTTTGTGTCTCATTTCTTCTGCTCTCTAGGAAAAGCCCTGGACATCTGCCTTTACTTCACCTCCAGTTATCACCCTGAGAGAGACAGACAAACCAAATGCATGAACCAGACATTGGAGCAATACCTCTGGATTTACTGCAATTACCAGCAGGATAATTGGTCCGAATTCCTGCCTTTGGCAGAGTTCTTCTATAACAACTCCCCAAGCACAACCATCAGAGTTTTGCCCTTCTTCACCAATAAAGAGTATTATCCCAATATCACCATCCACCCTAAGCAAGATCTTACCTCTGCATGCACTTGTGAGTATTCCATTGACCTTGACAAATTGCACCAGTTCCTCTGTATAGAGATGATGCATGCACAAGAGCAATATCAAGGACCTGCTGATGCTAGACAAACTCCAGCACCAGACTTCAAGATTGGTAATCAAGTTTTCATCAAAGCTAAGTATTTTCAATCGACAAGGCCATCCAAGAAACTCTCTGAGAAGAGCCTTGGACCTTATACTATCATTGCCCAAGTTGACACCCTCTCCTTCACTCTCTGGCTTTCCAATTCCCTGAAATCCATCCATCTGGTGTTCCATGTCTCATAACTGGAATCCACAGTCCTCAACACCATCCCTAACAGAATCCAGTCTCTGCCTTCCCTGATTGAGGTAGATGGAGAACCAGAGTTTGAGATATTGGAGATCCTTGACTTCAAAATCAATAAGTATTGATATCACTGCCAACTACTCTACCTAGTCAGATGGCTAGGCTATGAAAGAACCAACAATGAGACTTCCTGGTTACTAGCCACTGAACTTGGATATGCATTAGATTTGATTCAGAGCTTTCACACACAGTATTCAACCAAGCCCAGTCCTCTTATGGAATTGTGATGATGAAAAGTTTATTTACAGGAGTTCAATTACAAAAGTGTTAACTATCTACTAAGGAGGCAGAGTCTCTGCCTTCCTTGCCTCCTCCACCTCCTCTCTTATTTCTGCCATCTCTGTCACCAGCTCCACCAGCTCCTCCTTGCCCATCTCTGTGGTCTTTTCTTCCAACTCGTTATTCTTCTCACTCTCCTTGATTTCCTGAGCTCTGTAGGCCAGGTCAAGGGTATCCCACACATCCTGCAGCATACACAACAGGCATTGTTGATATGCCTGCTACTGAGCATGCTGCTCCTTTTGCTCCAACCTCCCCTTCCTCAACTCCATGGTCATCTCCGCCAACCCCTGTACTACCTTTGAGAGATTGATGATCGATTCCATCAACCCCTTCGTGTCCTCAATGGTCTTCTTGTCACTGCTCTCGATGACAACCTCAACCTTACACTTCTTCTTCTTTCCGCCCTCCAGCTTGTCCTCTGCCTTTCTCCATCTCTAAGGCTCATTCTCTTGCCCCACTCACATGCACCATGCCTTCTTCTTGCGACACATGTCACACAACTTTGCCTTCTTTCCTGCTGTGCTCATCACATAGGGGATCCCCTTGGATTTGCAGGAGAGACACAACTCTGCCCTGCTCTTTCCCTTCCCTGTCAAGAATCTGGGCATCACCTGGCACTCTGCTGTCTTCCACTGTGCCTCCTCGATTAGCTCTGCCTAACTTGTCAGCTGTGTTGAACAATTGTGGTAGAACCACACACCTTTTTCTTAGCAGCCTCCTTCACTGCTGCATGTGCCTTCACCTCCTCCACCTCCTTCCTCTGTTGCTCTGCCTCTTCCATCACTGCCTTCTTCACTTGTGCACATTACCTATGCTCATTGAACTTGGCTGTCAAGAGGCCATTATCATCATTCTCATTTCCTCTAAGATGGTCCTTGGACCAGCTTTGGATATCAGTGTAGAAGGACATGGTAATGGGAAAGTAAGGAGCAAGTCAGATCACCCACTACTTATAAACTCCCCTGCTTAGCAATCCAAACTCCACTGCATTGTCTCCTCCACTCTTTCCTTTTTTTAGGATTACAGTTTTTTTCCACTTGGCCTTTAGAGGTTCAGGCCTAAAAGGGGGATACTGTCATATCCCAGAAATCCATCAAGTCACCTCTGATACTTCTGACCCCAACTCCATGTAGATAATATGAACTCTGGACTCATCTTGACCTAGACACACTTCCAGACTTCCAGACTTGCTCATACTTAGTTCTTTTTCCATTTTAGTTACATTCTCCCTTGTGCCCTATATGTATTAAACCCACCTCTTAGACTTCTTTGATCTAGTGCTTTGCTTAGAAGCATAGCTCCAGCTTCTCCTCTACTGGATATATTTTACTTATGAATTCTGATTACTAATATGACTCCAACTCTGTATATAAATCCTGTCTCTGACCACCTATATTTCTTTAGTTTGAATATCATCTCAGTTCATCCTCTCCTCTGATCCAAGTCCCTCAACTTATCTCTGACCCACCTCCAAACCTTTGTCCTGAAATAAGGGCAACAGAACTATTGGCAAGGGCACAACACATATGTTGAAGCCAAGCCCTATTCCCTCCATCCTACTTAACTCCAGAGTTCCTGGAGTTATACTCAAAGAAGATCCAGACTTAACAGAAGGCCTTTGAAGAGCTCAAGAAGACCCTGATGTTAGCACCAGCATTAGCTATGCCTACCAATACTGAACCATTCCAAGTTGAAACAGACAGATTAGGTGTTGGAATTGAAGCAGTGCTCTCTCAAAAGCAAGGAGAATGCTGGCACTCTGTAGCATTCATTTCTAGATCCCTCAATGATGCTGAATGTAATTATCACATGGTGGACCTCGAACTACTTGCCATTATCTTCACTCTTAAGGAATGGTGCCAATACATACTTTACCTAATTGAGATCTTAACAGATTATAAGAATCTTGAGTTCTTCCATAAACCCCAAGATTTCTTCTGACAACAAGCCAGGTGGCAGCAGATTGTTTAGAAATACTATCTGACTATTACTTATCATCCAGGCAAAACAAACCCAGCCAATCCTCTGTTCAGAAGGTCAGATTATGAAAAGGGGATAGAATTCAATAATACTCAGAAAACACTCCTCCCAAAAATCCTTTTCATCAATGCCATCTCATTAGAAACCATAAAGAAGCAGGTTGAGAAGCTCCAATACAAACTTGAATGCTTTGCATGAGAGGGCTTGAGAAAAGAGGGAACTCCTTGAACCAAAAGAGGTGGGCTGGTATGATGAAAGAACCTAACATATGTCCTGAATGACTCCTATAGTGGGTCACCCAGGCATGAGAAGAACTCATGACTTAATTATAAGTGAGTATTACTGGCCTTCCATGAAATGAGAAATAGAAGCATATATAAAAGGTTGTGACACCTGTCAGAAAGTTAAACCAAAGACAACCTCTCTTCATACTTCACTACACCCCAACAAGATATCCACATACTCCTAGAAGATCATCTTAGTTGATCTTATTGAACCTTTGCCACAATCAGAAGAAAAGAACATGATATTGATAATTATGGACTGCTTCTTCAAAATAATCCATCTAATACTGGTGATGAATACTATCACATCAAAAGGAGTAGCAGCAGTTTTTCAGAATCACATGTTTAAACTTCACAATACTCCATGCAAGGTGATTTCTAACAAAGGCCCCCAATTCATGTCCTCATTCATAAAGGATCTATATACACTCCTTAGAATTGAAGCCAATCCATCCATGGCATATCATTCCAAGACCAACAGGCAAACAGAGAGAATTAACCGAGAGGTAGAGAAGTATCTTCAAATCTATGTTAACCATAGGCAAACTGACTGGGCTGAGTGGCTGGCCCTTGCTGAGTTCATGCATAACTTGCAGACCTCAAGTGTAACTGGTATATCACCATTTATTCTAAACTTCAGACAACAACCTCTAATCTCCAATAAGAAAATAGAAGTCCAAAATGATTCTGCAATTACCTTTGCAGAAACAATAAAGTTGCACCATGAGTCTGTCAAGATGGTGCTAGAAAAAGCAGTTGCAGCTATGAAGAAGAGTTATGATGTTCATGCATGGAAACCAATGGAGTTTATCCCAGGGCAGTTAGTCTTGCTAGAAGGAAAGAATATTAAAACCAATCAACCTACCAAGAAGTTTAATAATAAGTAATATGGGCTCTTCAAAGTCAAATGAAGAATAGGAGTTGGAGCATACAAACTGGAGCTCCCTCCTACTTGAAAGGGGATTCACCCAGTCTTTAATGAAACCCTATTAATATTCTATGAAAAGGATCTCTTTCCTTCACAAGCTAAGTCAAAACCACCCCTGGTGGTAATAGTAGATCAATACAAAGAGTATGAGGTAAAAAAGATGATAGACTCAAGAAAAAAGAGAGGAAAAACAGAATATCTTGTTCAATGGAAAAACTACCCTTGCAAGAAACAAATCTGGGAATTCAAATTCAATATAGTCAACGCTCCAAAGGCAATCAAGAAGTTCCACCACAAATATCCCATAGCAGTTCAGGCAATGATTGCTTGTGATTGTTCCTTATGTACTGAACCTCATCCCCTCTTCCAAGACAAAGAATTCCAATCCTTTGCCACCTCTCTCAATTATCTATCCAACCATTTCTTCAAGATCCCTATTGAAGGACAGAATTTCAATCTCAGAGGCATTCTTGTCAACTGGAAGTTCAACCCTTGAAAAGGGGGTAATGAAATGACTTTCACTCCTCACCATCTTATCTTATCTTACCAGATTACTTCATCTTATCTAATCTTGCTGAACACTGTAGATAATGAACTACAAATAATCTTATCTCTAGTAGTGCATAGAATGCACTAGAAACTTCCATTGATTACTTAATCAATTAGTAAGCATTCTGTGACATTCTATTACATTCCATACCTGCCCTTAAGACATGGTCTATGCATCAATAGTTAGGGTATATAAGTAGCCACCTATCTCTTGTATTTACTAGCTTTGAAATTCCTTTTTTCTTTTCTTGTTCTGCTCTCTTTGAGCACCTTGAGAATATTAAGGCAAGTATCTAACAGAAAGGAGGATGAATGCTGAGCAGTATGTCTCTATTTTGGAGAATAATTTGCTTTCTACTATGGAATACTCTGGAATATTTAAGGAGAGCATTATCTTTTATCAAGATAATAATCTCAAGTATATCTTTAATAGAGCCCAGGAGTAGCTAGAATCTCAAGGGATGAAGGTCTTTGATTGGCCAGCACAATCTCCAAACCTTAATCCTATTGAGCATTTCTAACAAATTCTCAAAAAGAAGCTCAATAGCTATACAATATCATCAAGAGGAATTTGAAAGCTTTGAGAGAGAATTAATGTAGAATAAAGCAAGATAGAGATTGAGGAGTGTCAAATATTAATAGAAAGCACACCTAGGGGACTAGATGCAATTGTTATGATTTCTGAGAACCACCCTACTTTTTCTCTTTCTGTTTCAACCCCTGCTCCCAAAGACTTGCTCTGGAGTCTACTCCAAATCAATGACCCAATTCCCAGTTCTCTTTGGAATGAGTTCCTACATGCTAAGTGTACCCAGGACTTGGACTACTTCTAGTTATGTGTCATTTTCATTTTCTTATGTTTACCTTTTCATGGGCACATTGTCAATCTCCCATGCATGTGCTGTTGATTCTCTCATGGACAATACTCCTTGGCTATGTTTTCTTATACATAGCCTTGTGATCCTATCCTTTCCATCCAATATTGCCCATCCCTATTTAGCCTGATTCAATTCCTTTCATTTATCCTGAATAGATGGGTTATCTAATTAGGTGTATTACTATATTTATCCTAGCCTGCCCTAAAGCAGCTAGTTCTCTATTTAAGCTGCTTCATAGCTTCCTATAACTCTTAACCTTAATCTATGCAATCTATCTGCATCTATTTCTTTAGATCCCAGGGTTCCTCTTAGAGACTCATTCTTATCTAAGAGCCCTTATCCTCCTCAATGATCTCATAGGGGCTAAGGACTAGTGACTACCCTTAGACCTCTTGTTTCAATCAACCACCTTTTGGGTTATCGTATTCCTGGTAGTATGGAAGGGCTTCCTTAAACTCTAGTACTCTTTGGTATATTGACAATATCACTGCCATTGTAGCAATGCCTGATTTTTAGTGAGTTCATAAGCTGCCATACCCCTTTATAGCTGGCTAGGGTAATTCCACTTGAGAAGACACAGCTTGTTCTCACTGTTGCCTGGAAGTTGAGTATGTTATGATTGGTTATGAACCCCTATCTTTTTCCTTCTACTTCGTCCATTTGCTATGCTCATCGTTCTCTCTATGCGACCCACCTTGTAACCCTAACAGTTGGTGCAGTTATTCTCCTATATTCTTATTGGTACATGTCTTTGTTCCATTGTCTTCCACAATATTCTAACACAGCCCACTGCCCATTCACTGACCAAGTGTTCCTTCCCCTTCTCTTACTTTCCACCGCTTGGTTATCTTCATTTCCCATTGCATATATAAACCCCACATCATTTACCTTGTAACCCAAGTTAGACTTCCTCTTGATTATCATCATCTGTGTCTTGTCTTCTTTGAGTTCCTGTTCTACTCTTGAGAGAACGCTTATTCTTCAAACCTCTAGGCAACATTCTGTTGGCCTACCCCTTGAACCTCCATGTTGTCAACCTTGACAACGTTGACTAGCTCTAGCTAGAACCCTTGACCCTAGTGGATCTTCCCTAGGAACCCCTTGTTCAGGTAGCCATCTGCTATCCTGTCCTTGACCTTCTAAGAGACTACGACCATCCCTACCTGGGCCAGTCGTAACAGAGTAGCTGCATACTTGTTGTTCTCACATAGCAGCTTGTTGCTACATTGCTATAGAGCTCAACTGTCATACTGGAGCATAGTAAAAGTGTGCCTGCTCACATAAGGACCTTCATATTCTTGAGCTAATGCCAGTTGACCTGAACATACTCCCACTGTTCTAACTAAATACTGTCATTGGATAACTAGGACCAATGAACTTGTAGGGTTAACAAGGAATCTACTGCAGCAGATACAGCATACCATTGTTACCAACAGGTGTCATAACAGCAATAATAAAGGCAAAGGAATGGAATACAAAATACTAAAATTATAGAATAGAAATGTTGCTTAAAAAAGTATCCTAATGACATGGCATTTGAAAATGGTTATATCTCAATTCCATGACAATCAAATCACATGACCAAGGGCTCATTGTCAGGGCAAGGGTTAGTGTTACAACTTGGTCAATAACAATAGTACACTGTGACAAAATACTACTCAGTCCAGAGGACATTCTAGATGTCCAGGATCCTAGACTTACTTTATAGATATCTAGAACTGCTTGTGGGATCCAGTTTAATCTGGAGTTCAGATTGACAACTCCAAATGGCCATTACTGTATGGTATAACATTTAACTCAGTGAACCATCTTCCCTATATCTCATTCTCCTAATACTTGTTAAGAGATGTGTGTGCCTTTACCATACAGTATATAAGTTTCCATCTTACATACAGTTACCTCAGTTGTTTCACCCATCTGGCAACACCTGAGGTGAGTTTCCTTTACTTAACATTTACCCTATACTCATAGTTATAGCTCCAGACTTACTCCAGACACACTAGATAAATACCAGTTGTTTTGCCAGTCTGGTAACACCTGAGCTCTGGACTTACTCTGGATATACTAGTTTTGGACTTCTGGACCTCCAGATTTTAACAGATTATGAGCTCTGTTGGTGTCAACTAATCAAACAACTCCACACTTGTACATCCCTCAGCATGCTCTATTTTCAAACATATTCAGCTAATAGCCATCTGACATACCTGTTAGAAAATAAATCTTCTTCTGCCACCTTCACCCTGTTCTGTTATCCACTATGGCAACCAACACTATCCAAAGTGATGAAATCCTTACAGAACCTGAAACCTCTCCCTTATGGAAGGTCAAAGTTATCTGAAAACTTCAATCTGGAAAGGTCTACAGAGTTGTTTCTAGAATAGATGCAAAACCTACTCTTAGAACCACTGGAGTAAACACTTCGGACATCTGCAACTGGCAGGAACACAATGAAAAGACCCATGGCATCATACAGGAGTGTTTTTCTGACACCCTCCTGCTCAAAACAGAGTCCTGTAGTTCTGCTAAAGAACTCTGGGCCAAACTTGTGACACTCCTGGATGCTTCAAGTGTCTCTTCTGTCTTCTATATCTTTCAACAACTCTTCAATGTTGTCTGGGATGGCAACTCCACTGTTTCAGAACACATTACAATACTCTGGACTTCTGAATCTTGTCTTGCCACTATAAAGTTCACTGTTACGATTGGTCATAGAACCCCTATCTTTTCCTTTTACTTAGCTGTCTCATTATGCTTACCGCCCTCTCTATGTGATCCGCCCTTTATCCTACCAGTTGGTGCAGTTATTTGTTCTATTCTTCCATTGGTTCACATATTTGTTCCATCATCTTCCATGACGTTCTACTGCAGCCCTCTGCCCATTCGCTGACCAAGCGTTTTTCTTCCTTCTCTCACATTTTACCACTTGGTCATCTTCATTTCCTACTACACATATAAACCCTCCATTATCTACCTTGTAACCCAAGTTAGACTTTCTCTTGGTTACTATCATCGTTGTCTCCTTTGAGTCCCCATTCTACTTTTAAGTGAATGCTATCCTTCAAACCTCTAGGCAACCTCCCATTGGCCTATCTCTAAACCTCTATGTCATCAATGTTAATGACATTGACTAGCTCTCGCTAGACCCTTGACCCTAGTGGAAGTCCCCTGGGCCTTTGTCCAGGCAGTCATTTGCTACCCAGTCCTTGAATCTTTAAGAGGCTATGACTGTCCCTATCCAGGCCAGTCATAACATTCACTGTAGACTCAAAGGTCATGGCATTCATCCTCAACTCCCTTTTGAAAACTCTGGAATGGGAGTTATTCAAATTATCCCTTATCAACATTATGGAAAATAGCAAGTTAACCTTCAATGCAGTAAAGACTCGAATCATTGCAGAAGATGCCAGACTCTATCCATCTGAACATTCAGAATTGGCAATGAAAGCCTCTGGACCACACAAATCCACTACTTGCTCTTCAAACACTTTCAATTGATATAAATATCATTTGTCATCCACCTATAACTCTGCCAACTGCAGCTCCTACAAAAAATGGGTCATGAATTTAAGAAATGATGTGTTTTGGAAACTGAGAAAGGAGAAGGAAAAGGCAAATGTAACAAAAGAAACTCCAGACTCTCTGGACTCAGCAAATATAGTCCATGAACATGTATTTGAGTTCTTAATCCAATGCATTCATGCTTATCCATCATTTGAAAAACATAACAGTGAAAGTAATATCCTCATTATTGACTCCAAAGCAATATCATACATGATGCCTCACCAGTTCTGGTTCCAAACTTATCACCCACTTAATCCTCCCTGTTTGGCAACCCTTGGGAACAACTCTGAAGTGTATGCTATTAGAATTGGAACAGTTCCACTCCTATTATGTGTATTAAATAAAACCTTTGAAATAGTACTGTCCAATGTTTTTTTAATTCCAGACTTCCAGATTTCCCTCATTTCTGTTAACTGACTTGCCTCCACTGGTCTCTTTACCACTTTTCAAGCAAACTTCCATACATGCTACATGTTACGACTGGCCTGGGTAAGGACGGTCGTAGCCTCTTAAAGGATCAGGTAGAGGGGGCTACCGAGACGCTGACCTAGGGGGTTTCCTACTAGGTTCAAGGTTCTGACTATGGTTAGTCGATGTCGTCAACGTTGACGACACAGAGGTTCAAAGGTAGGCCAACAAGTGTTGCCTAAGGGTTCTGAGACAAGCGTTCACTCAAGAGTAGAACGGAGACTCGAAGGAGACGAAGCACAACTGGATTGTGGAAGTTATGAAGAGGAAGTCTAACTTGGGTTACAAGGTAGACGACGCGAGGTTTATATACGTAGTGGATATGAAGCTGACCAAGCGATGGAATGTAATAGAAATGGAAAGAACAGTTGGTCAGCGAATGGGCACAGGGTGCGGTAGAATGGTATAGAAACCGATGGAACCAAGTAGAAGTTCGTGGAAAGAAGAAGAATAACTGCGCTGACCTATGGGGTGAGAGGAGGGACGCATAGAGAAGTAGGTAGCATGCATGGTAAGTAGACGTAGGCAAAGGAAATGAATAGGGGTACTATGAATCGTAACACTACATTTGAAAAAATTGGAATAACATTCTGGTTGCTGGACACAAAGACAGTCTCTACCATGCAAAGGTCAGTCCAGAGTATCAGAAGGAAGCGGCCCATGCAACAGTAGACATAAACCTTCTCCATTGATAGATGGAACATATGTCCATTGACCAGATTCAACACATGGTCAAATCGAACCAACTCTGAGGAATCAACACCCTATCCAGAATATTCACCTTCTGCAAAGTGTATACACTCAGAAAAATGAAAAAGTTACTGTTTGGAGTTCAAGATAGACCTTGGATCACTCATCCTCTGGAGATGGTACACATTGACATTGGAGGTCCCATAACTCCAAGATTATGTGAATATTACAGATTCTGGTTGGTCATTGTTGACAACTTTAGCCTCTTCCCTTGCATTTACTTTATGAAGCATAAAAGTGAAGCTCTGAGGATCTACAACCAGTGAAAAGCTGACATCTAAACTCTCCTCTGGATAGAGGTAGGACAGGAGGACTTCTCTGAACTCTATACCAAGTTCATGTGCAGTGACAGAGGAATGGAATATACCAATAGAGCTTTCAAGAATCAACTCCAGACTGATGGTACACACTTTGAAACATCTGCTCCATATACTCCAGAACAAAATAGATTGGCCAAATGAATGAATCAGACACTATCTACACTTGCCAACACCATGCTAGAGGAATCAAAACTCTCAAAGTCCTTCTGAGCAGATGTCATGTCCACCTCTGCCTATATCACTACTTAGAGTCTGGCTTCTGGACTTGACAGTCAGGTCCCTTACCAGGTCTTTTTCAACTGTCAGGTTGATCTATCCTTTTTCCAACTCTTTGAATGTTCAGCATATGCTCACACATTGAAGGAGCAGCATGGAGGAAAATTCTGACCACATGGAAGGAAATGTATCATGATTGAATACATATATGGGCAGCAAGTCTACAAACTCCTCAACATCCAACATCAGACCATTATCTCTAGTTAACATGTCATTTTTGATGAATCTGGAATAATATATAACACTAAGTCTGCTGCTTGGAATGTCCCCAGTGTTAAGGAATAGTGGGAGGATTTACTTCCAGAGCATATTCATTATCCTGAGGATAACTATGATGATTGCTGACCTTCACCCAATCATAAACCAGTGGAAAACATTCCTGCACCCCCAGACAACATATGTTCTGCCAGTCCTGGTATTGAAGAACTTGCTGAATGACTGGACCAACTCCAGCTGAACAGCATTCCAGCTGAGCCCCCAGCTCCTATTCCAGTCCTAATGCCAGCACCAGCTCTGGATGCACCTGTTCTGATTGCAGCACCCACTCTGGCTGCTGCTCCAGTTGTACCAGTCATACAATAGAGTCATTGCCAGTGCCAAGCAGCAAATAAGAACAGGGATTATGATTACATCCTGGAGGAAGAAGCTGTATGATGACAAACTCAAGAGAAAGCACAACCAGATACTACAGCATACACCCCTGAGCCTGCACTGGACAATCTGGACATTCTGGAAGCTTTTACAGCCTCCATAGAGGATTTTGTATTTGCTGAATCTGTGAACTCATTTTCTGCAGACTCTCTTCCACAATATCTGAAAAATGCATACTCTAAATCAGATACAGACCTATGGAGATCTGCAATGGAGGAAGAACTCCAAAGCCTCAACTTCAAGGAATGAACTGGTATGCCCACTATAAATCAGCATCAACCCCTATGGTGCACAGTTTCCATCTCTCCATAACTGATCCAACAGATGAGAGAGTCATTCTAGAAATGATCATCAAAGGAAAATAGGTTTCATACCTCACTGTTATAGGTTCCTTGATGTACCTTATGCTCAGAACATATCTGGACATCACATATACAGTCGAAGTACTCAGTCACTTTAATGCAAAATCCAAATTTATATATTGGAAAGTAGCAAAACATGCACTTCAGTATGTCCAAGCCATCAAGGACATGAAACTCTGGTTTGATAGAACAGAGCTTTCCATGGACTTGGACTTCCATGAATACTCAGATGCTGGTTGGTTTCAGGATCTGGACAACTTTCAGTCCATCTCTGGATTTGTATTCATTAGCAACCATAGAGCCATCTCATGGTCCAGCAAACAACAAAGCATGGTTGCCTTGTCTACTACAGAATTAGAGTATATCAAATCCAGCAATGCTGGGCAATACTTAGCCTGGCTCCAGACTTTCTTTGATAAAGTTGGTCATCCACAACAGAGTCCTACTGAACTATTACTATTCTGTGACAATCAAGCAGCCATCATACTGTGTCATGATCCATAATTCTGTGCCTGGACTAAGCATATCCAGCAGAAATCCCATTATATCTGAAATGACCTTGTCAGACAAGAAGAAGCAGTAGTTCAATATGTCTCCATTAGAGATATAGTGGCAGATATGTATACTCACAAAGCCACTTATAAAGGAACAACACTGGAAGTTTGTTTGAGGTATGGGACTATGGCTATACTTGAGTGGAAGTGACAAAATACTACTCAGTTTAGAGGACATTCCAGATGTCCAGAATCCTGGATTGACTTTATAGATATCTGGGATCACTTGTGGGATCCAGTTTAATCTGGAGTTCAGATTGACAACTCTGGATGGCTGTTACTGTATGATATAATATCTGACTCAGTGAACCATCTTCCCTATACGTTGTTTCCCTGATACTTGTTAAGGGGCAAGTATGCCTTTACCATACAGTATATAAGTTCCCATCTTACATACAGTCACCTCAGTTGTTTCGCCTGTCTGGCAATATCTGAGATGAGTTTCCTTTACTTAACATTTACCCTATACTTATAGTTGTAGCTCCAGATTTACTCCAGATATACTAGATAAATACCAGTTGTTTTGCCTGTCTGGCAACATCTGAACTCCAGACTTACTCCAGATACACTAGTTCTGGACTTCTGGACCTTCAGATTTTAACACACTACAGTATATCTGCTAGTGGATTCTCTGATTAACCACTATACTTCATTGGTTCAAGTTATCCAATGGTATCCCAAAGCATTGGCAACTAAGGGGTGACTCCTAGTGTTAGTAACTGGAGTCCTGCTCAGAAATGGCTAGTAAATAACTAGGTCCTATAAGGGGATGCAGGGTCTACTATGTCCCAGTGTAAAGATACTGTTTGGTATGGACTCTATAGGATTCCTGTAAGCAGCTTCTGTAAGTTGTTGAATAAAATGTATGTTATATATATATTAGTATACACAATGGTTCACATGCCATGCTGTATAGTAAATACAAACTCAGCATCTGAGTTTGAATAGTACTCTTAACCTAAATCACCATGTTCATACTAAGCATTCTACTACACCAGGTATGTCAAGAGTGTTAATAACCCTGCCAGTATATGTCTGGTTTCAACAGATTATAAGCCCTGGTCAGCACTCTTTAGCACTTGACCCACTCTGCTGGAACTTAAGTGATTTTTCACCTCAATCCAACCTGGTACCCTTTGGTTGAACTCTTGTGTCCTTATGCAGATTTAACTACAATCTCCAGCATGTCTTATGCAAAAACTTGCTAGACTCCTTAGAAGTGCTTTTGCTCTGAAGTGTAAAAATGCTACCTTATTCTCTATGGGGAGACTATGTCACTCTGAGGATTTGGGCTCTGAGGATTTAGGAAATACAAACTCCTTGCATTCTTTTTCTTTTATTTTTAAATCAATTAAGAATTAGTACTGACACTACATCCCCAAACCAGATTCTTTCATCTACAATGTCTTCCTCTGCTTTCAAAGACCTTTCTCATCTCAATGGCACCAACTACCAGTGTTGGCACAATGATATGGAGGCTTATCTCTGTTCTCAAGACATCTGGTCCATCCTCCATCACAACTGCCCTCAACATGTCTACCAAGACCAACAATTGAGAATGGACAATTTTATTGCCTTTAAGACCTGGGAGGACAAGAACAATCAAGTCATTGGTATGATCTATCTCAAGCTGGAACTATCCATTGCCACTCATTTTGCCTCTATCATTTACACAAGCATCCTCTGGGACAAGATCGAAACTGCCTACTTCACACCTTTCATTGCCTCTGCTTATGCAGAGTTCAAGGCCATGCTTTACATCTCCTTTCTGAAGAACAACCATTTGGCACTGGCATTTGCAAAGCTTAACACCTAGTTTGTGTAACTTATCAAACTGAAGTACAAGATCACTCCATTCATTCAATTCATGATTGCCCTCTCAAAGATCCCCTCCTACACCAACATTCTCTTACAGTTGATGAATCAGGCCTCTCTTAGGAAGAAACCTACAGAGAAGGGTAAGGAAAAACAGAAGACTCCTCCATCACTTGCTAAGCTTGAGCAGCTCACTGTGCAGCCTGGCAACAACACATCACCAGGTATAAGTCCACCATCATCACTTACAAGATATCCACTGTTAAGTGGAAGGGAACTGACCCCCAATTTACTCAGCAGCAACAGGACTTGAACCAAGGCTCTGGGCAGTAGCTCAACAAGAAGAAGCCTTGTCAGCATGGCCAGTGCTCTCAGGCCAGATAGGCCAGACAGGATAAGCAGAAAGCAGCTAATATTGCAAGTACCACTCCTAGCATATCCTTTGCTTTTGCCTTTATCATCTCTCTTGCCATTCCTTCCATCTTCTCTATCACCATTGATCTGCATGTGCTTGCACATACTCCCATTGTTGCCCAATATGGTGAGCCAGCATTCCTGCACATGAAAAATGCAGTATTTCTCACTCGTTGAATGGGCATCATACTCACCATCAAAACAGTCAAGACCCTCAATCCAGTGGCCAACTACCACCTGAACTGGTCTGATGGGATCCCCTCCTCTTTCTGCTAGTGCTTGTGCCCCTTTCCTTTTCATTGAACCTCTAATGCATCCTGTGTCAACATTATCAACCTTGTGGCTGATCAAGTGGTTTTTAAAGAACCTGGAACTTACAGTTTCAGGGAGACCCTTGCCCCACCCATGTCCTCTTTACAGGACCACCTCCTTGATACCATGATGGACACTGTGTCCATTGAAATTGAACTCCAGTCTAATCCTGGCTGGATCAATAATGACACAGTGTTACTGGGAAAGGAATATCAAGATAAGTACCTGGAGGAGTACTTTGACTTTGATGGCACTGCTGAATGGTCAGTACCATCTCCCTCACACTACACAGAGACTGATGTGTGATCTATTTTACCACAGAAAAACATTTTATGTACTTACTCATATACATTCTCCTCTATAGTAGATAGTAAAAAATGGACACATTAACCTACTTTACCTCTCTCACTGTGTAATGATTGTACAAAAGTAAGCAGTAAAGGAAAAGAATGTGCACACAAATATCAGGTCCCTAAAAACTTTTGGCTGCTTGATTCTGGCCATCCATCCATTTTACCAATGATATCAATCATTTCATTGAGTACATGCCATACTCTAAACCTCGTTACTTGCAAACTGCAAATGAACATGCATCAATTCAAGGTAAAGGCACCATTCTGATTGACTTTCAAGGCACTACAGTGTATTTATTGCCAGTAATCTATATGCCCACATGTCAATTGAATTTAGTATCTATGGGTACACTTCTTAAAGACTGCTGTTATGACTGGCCTGGGTAGAGATGGTCATAGCCTCTTAGAAGGTCAAGAACAGGGTAGCGGATAGCTACCTGAACAAGGGGTTCCTAGGGGAGGTCCACTAGGGTCAAGGGTTCTAGCTAGAGCTAGTCAACGTTGTCAAGGTTGACAACATGGAGGTTCAAGGGATAGGCCAACAGAATGTTGCCTAGAGGTTTGAAGAACAAGCGTTCTCTCAAGAGTAGAACAGAAACTTAAAGAAGACGAGACACAGATGATGATAATCAAGAGGAAGTCTAACTTGGGTTACAAGGTAGATGCCGTGGGGTTTATATATGCAATGGAAAATAAAGATGACCAAGTGGTGGAAAATAAGAGAAGGGGAAGGAACACTTGATCAGTGAATAGGCAGTGGGCTGTGTTAGAATGTTGTGAAAGATGATGGAACAAAGACATGTACCAATGAGAATATAGAAGAATAACTGTGCCAACCATTAGGGTTACAAGGCAGGTCATGTAGAGAGGACGATGAGCATAGTGAATAGATGAAGTAGAAGGAAAAAGATAGGGGTTTGTAACTAATCATAACAACTGCTGCATCACCATTAGTGCTGGCCCTGGCTACATTGATTTTATTGATAAATGTATGAATAAATAAATCATGTCTTTCTATTCTCATGGAAATAATATGATATTCTGGATGGAATGGCAGGGAGCTCCTTATCATAGGTGTTGTAGTTGAGTTCTAGAGCAGAAAGAGTGCAGGAGTAGAAACAGACAGGCTAGACTTTATCATTCAGGCAGCAGATGAAAAGTATACTGGCAATGGCATAGTCAGAAGCATTAGTTTCTATTATCAGGGGGATGTCCAGAACCCAATGGGTAAGTATGGGAGCTGTATTGAAGACCTTCAATTTTTGGAAGGCAGAGCAGCACTCATTGGAAAAGAACCATGGAGTACCTTTACAAGTAAGGTGAGTTTAAGAGACAATGATGTCAGAATAATTGCCAATGAAGCATCAGTAGAAATTGACAAATCTGAGAAAGGACTGAATATTCTTCACTTTCTAATGTTTCAGCCAGTTCTGCATAGTTTTAACCTTGTCTGAGGACATGGTAAGACTGAAGGCTGATATATAGCAGTCAAGATATTCAGTAGCATTGACAAACTGCTGAAATGCTGCAGGGATATTGATAAGTCCAAAAGGCATCACAAGTCATTTATATAATCCATAGTGTAAGGAGTTCTTTTATTTGTCACCATTGATAATATGCATGAGGTGATAGATGTGCTGAAGATCAAGTTTTGTATAGATCTTGTCAAGACTTGAAGTGTTTAGGAGGTTGGATATTTGGAGAGGGGGTCTTTCTTTGTAATCTTCTTGAGTACTCAGAAGTTAATGTGAAGGTGAAGTGAATTGTTCTTTTTGTGGACAAATAGGACCA
>JBBPQI010000013.1:0-25200 GCA_038092445.1 Gyrodon tennesseensis | reverse complement strand
CTATGGAACATGCCTTCGATAATTAGTCACAGGGAGGAAAGGTAAGACTCTTACTGGTGTGACATAACGCAACGTCCTCGTGATGAGGATGATCACCAGGACAAAAAGCGGCACCTGACACAAAAACGCAACGCGCCACCCAAATCTCCAGCACCGTTAGCCCTTATTTGGACAAACCAACACCGACCAACTGAGGGCTGACGTACAGATCACTCAAAATTCCGCCAATGGGTCCTCCGAGACCCAAGCCCAGCTACGTCATGCGGTCATCAGAAACATGGTACGATACTCACTAAGAGCGAACTTACGCCTTGAGAGATGTTGTTAAATGCTTGGGGCATTCCGCGTTCCTGTAGAATAATCATCATGAATATGATGGCATGGTGAGAGCACATAACGTTGTGAACGTACTCGGATGCTGTACATGTCCGCCGTGACGATCCTGAATGCGTTGGCGGGAGTTGGTACGCCGATGAGCGCGTCTAGGTCATCTAGGCAAGGAGCGATGGACTTACATGGCGAGTAACTGGACGGCACCGCCACCTATACCGGCTATCTACGAGACCACGTCAAAATTAGCGTCTGAGCGGTCTGTGTCCGAGAAGATGAAGTGAGATAAGTGTACGTACAAACCGCGCGGCGGTCAATTCAACCATACGTCTAGATATCTCACAGAGAAGCGTGCCAATGGCGGTCGCAAGTAAAACGGTTTGACAGGTGGCGCGTCGGCCGAGGATGGTGCAGAGCCGTCCGTAAAGTGGAGTAAAGGTGCAGGTGGAAAGCAGATAGCTGACGAAATGCGCGGATAGGCGGGTGGGGTGTACAGAATGAAGCGTAAAACGTACGAGGTACCGATCCAACTGGCTTGATTGGATTCTTTGAATTCAGACGTGATCGAGGGCAGCACTGTAAGGATCGTGCTCGTTAGATGTGAACACGTTCCAAGCTTCACCAAGTATCATACACATAGCCACCATGGTTACTGAAGAAGAGTTCAAACAGTCATTGAATAAAGCCAATGGTTTCATATCACACCACGTACGGTTCAGATTCTGGAATCGGTCGACACTTTAATGACAACCACACGGATCCAGAAGGGACTCACACAGAGAAACGTCCCAGCCCACAACGCAGCGAGGATGCCATAGCGCATCGTGCACGAGATCTCGTGGCATTCGAGCGGGGCATCCTCGTTCGCCTTGGTTCTTACAAGGAGCAGACTGCGCTCCGTATCATGCGTCGTCATGGAGCGTTGTAAAGAGTGTTTCAAAAGTTTTGTGTCGGGTTGCGCAAGCAAGACAGGGTAAGCGTCACTAGGAGGGAATGAAGGAGCACGCTTCATTCATATCGGTGCTCTTGAGCACTTGCCCTATTTCGCACGGGCCCATTCGTGGCAGTGGGCATAGCGAGCATAGTTGTATGGCTGACTTGGTAGCGATGGACGGTCACAGATATCCAAGTGCTCTTAGCCTGTCTAATCACAGTCAACACAGATCAGCCCAACGACCACCCAACACGGGGCTCTCAAACCTGTCAGTAAGACCCCTTCCTTGTCTTCTATCCGAAACGGCGAGGCCTTCATAAACGGCTGCAGCGCGCGCATGGCAAACTTGGTATGCGTCCTGAGCAAACACTGGACGTTGTGGTTGTTCAAGAGCTGTACCACCTGCAAGGAGGGCACGTGCGACCGCAGTTCGTCCAACAACGCAAAGAGTGTCTCAAAGTCCGATTTTGGTGATTGTGCCCGGGTGACTCTCAGCCCCAAATACGAGATGGATGGAAAGACGATATGAGGGCGGATAAGGGAGGAGAAACGTTCCGAGGTGATGGTGAGACAAGGTAAGGCAGGGCACAGCTGGGCGAGGAGCTGCAAGTGACCCTGGACGTCGATCGAGTAGAGGCTGGATATGTAGAATTGGACGGAAACGAGTTGGGAGCTGTACACTTGGAGCAAATCCTTCCAGTGATAGATGTCCCGGTTGAGGTCGAGTATGAGTTCTCGGAGGGCCGAGGGCCCGGGGTGGCAAGTAGTGTTGGGGTCAAAATGTGGGAGTAGGTGGTTGTAGGCGGTTGCGACTTGAACTGGGATGATGGCGTGTAGACGGAGTGTGGTTACGGTGAGCGGGATACCGCTGTGTTCGAGCTCCTTGGACCAAACCAGGTGAGGACAGTTGAGAACGCGGAGCTGGGTGCACTTGGCTAGGAGATCGACGATCCGAGAGGCAGATGGCTTGAGCCAGGTGGAAGACCAATCGAGGACACGCAGCGACGCCGCAGAGTAGTGGAGTGCGTCCAGAATATTGTTCGGGAGGTTGGTCCCGGTGCAGTAGTTGGGGGCAATGGCGAACGAGACGATGGCGAGGTGGGGCATACATGTGATGAGCGCGGCGAGCGAATCGAATTCGGCGTTGACGTTCTCGGCGTGATCGCGTACAGCGATGTCTAATCGTTGGGTGTACTCACCGAGGGGTTGCGTGCCGACGACGGTGCCTTTGCCCGCAGCGGAACGGACCAAGGTGCTGGAAAGCAAAGAGAGGCAGCGTGCTCTGCCGACGTAGACGGATGCATAGAGATTGGGTACGGCGAGGTGCCACCATTGTCTGCAGACGCGGACGAGGGCACGTTTGGTGACGAGCGCATCTCGGAGGGCGACGTTGCAGGATTTGGAATAGGTGGAGCCGATGAGGCTGGCGTGGGCATAGACATCGGGGATGAGGGTGTCGGGGACGTGGGTAGCGTGGTGGAAGATGGACAACCAGAGTTCGGGCGGGAGTGCGGGCAGGTCAGCGCTGCATTTTGAATGGCTCGAGCTCATTGCCGGGCTGGGTAGACAATGGCGCGCGACGGACCGCGAATTCGAGCTTACTCGTGGTGTACGACGTCAAAGTACTTGTTCGTCGCGATATGAGTGCGTTGGTAGGTATGTATGACTAAGCATGGTACATCAGAAGACTTTGCCGTGTCCGGCATATTTCTTCTGCTTCGCAGTGATAGCATGGTGCTCCTCGTACCCCATCCTTTGATCAGTACCGCACTAAAACATGTCTCCCCCAACTGATCTTGAGCATGTCGTGAATGCCGAGATCAAGTATGTGTCACCGGCCGTTGTCGAATTCTTGCTGAGTTCCTACACCCTCTAGGGAATGGCATTTCCGTGAGTCATCTAATCATGTTGTCCGCATCGTTTCCAACACGAGCATTTGTCGTCCTTGCGCGTCAAATTCATAGACATCTACTTTCATCAGAACAATGCGGATGAGCATCATGCTGCGCTCGAGCTGCGTGATGCTGTCTTACGCCTCCGGCGCGAAGGGGCCTTTGTGGCGGTCCCCCTCTTCTGCGTCAACACTGGTCCGATAGGCCCGCACCCTGTAGGTGAGTGGCTCTTGTGCGAGGTCCCAAGATCCTCCAGTTGAAGCGAGTGGTGTGTAGGTTCCTACGAGATATGGGTCCCTTCCACGTCGTTTGCGTCTGTGTTCTCCTACCTCTCTCAACACAGAGGTGATCTCAAGTGAGCGAAGATCCAAGACATTTGTTTTTACAGACTTCCCTTATGCCATGACCAAGCATCTTCGTTCATCCTCTGACATGCGAGGAGGTTTGTGTTCTCTCTCATTCTGTTGAAGCGACTGACTTGACCCACAAAACCTGTCTCCGTGCAGAGAAAGTAGGCTTTGACTATTCTCTCTCTGGTAACACTCACTGACACAGTGTTCTACTGTTAGGGACCACGAAATTCGCAATGCATGGATGGGTCCTGCTTACCCTCTAGATCTCTCTGTGCTCCCCGTCCTAGCTGAAACCGTACCCTTGCAGTATCCTAGCCTCAGTAAGGACGCAACATGCATCAGTTTGACTTTCCCTAAATCATGACTGCAGAACTCGGATACTCAGCACCCGAACCCGATTTCACACTCGAAGATCGTTGCCGGATCGGCGCGAATGTAGAACGTATTTTGAGACATGAGAAGGAGGTGGCGCAGGCGCCTTCCAGCTAAGGCGTACGTTCAATCCTTTTTGACTGATAGGCTGAAGGAAGGAATGACGGTTCTTGAATCGCTCAGACTTGAATATTGCAAAGGTGTATTATATCATTCTTGTATGTTTGCCATTTGAAACGAATGAGAGTATACAATGTTGACCTATTCAACCTAGAATGTTGGACGCCTGGGCTATGTGTAGATGACCATGGCCTTGTGTCCACATCGGCGTTCCCTTCTATTTTTTGTGAAATTTCGATCCGTCTTCACATGCTGAAGATGTATCTTTCTTACCCTTAAGTTCAGTCGCATTTTTTGGTGTCCGATTGGGCCTTTCGCATTCCTTCCTATCCATGCAGCCGGTCTTTACGGCACCCAGTCGTCGGAACCTGGGCACAGAGTATTCGATTTCGTCGCTTCGTCATACATCCCCACTCAGCATTCTTGCCCCGTCACCCGAATCCAGTACCCTATCTAGTGGCGATTTCAGCTTCCTTACCGTCAGTCAGCCACCCTCAGATAGCCTCTTCCGACTTCCGGGTGTGGATACCGAGGTGGAATACGTCAGGACTGTAATCCAGAGCTCTCCATCGGCACAAACCACCTACTTGGAGTCCTCTGCTGGAACGGTTGAGGAAGTACTCGCGCTGATGAAGGAGGCGGACTTGGTCCATTTTGGATACCACGGAATCCAAGACAGCAAAAACCCGACTGACAGTGGACTCTGTCTCACCGACCAGCGCCGGTTGAAACTATCTGACATCATTGCGTTGTCACGACCCTGTGCCAGTGGTGGGCTCGCGTTCCTCTCTGCATGTCAGACTGCGATGGGTGATGAAAATTTTTCTGATGAGGCCATCCATATCGCTGCGGGAATGTTGTTTGCAGGGTATGGAGGAGTGATTGGTACGATATGGTCAATCAGCGATAGGCTTGCGCCTCAGAAACGACGTGTACGAGCAACTCTTTCGGACCAGCGCGAAGCCGGATTATCGGGAGGCTGCACGAGCGCTACACAATGCTGTTGGATGTCGAGACAATAATGCGTCATTCAACGAGTGGCTTCCGTTCATCCACGTAGGCCTTTGAATGTTTGGGTGTGCTGTGTGATTTATGTATATGCATGTCTTCTACTGTATGGTCTGTCTCGCCATTTACAGACAGATTGACCTGCTCAACCTAGTCTACGCCTTGAGTTATCGGTCCATATACCTAATTTGCCGCAGTTCTAGATTTTGTTCGGTATGGCCAGTCTCATCAATTTGATGCATTTTCGAATTTCGGACGCAGAATCAGCTTTACGCTGCTAGAAGGTCTACTTCTCAATGAACGAGCGGTCAGCCCTGACGAGTGATTCTCGAAAGCCAGACTTGAATCTACTGATGCGATGTGGTTACCTGTTTTGGATTTTGTACAACAGTCATGTCTGCCAGGTGAATTTCATACAAGCTGAACAGAAAGTCATACCGACATGAACGCATGTAAAGTTGGAGCGGACCATTGCATAACGGCGAAGACATGTATAGATCTGGGTTACACATGAATATCAAAGAAACAAGTTCAGCATGGGAGCGTTGAGAAGTAAACAAGGGTACTCGATCGTCAAGCACGAACGCGTGCAGTCACCACCGCGTACTCTCTGCGACCGTCGTGGAATGCTTGGGTGGGAGCTTTGAGTGGAAGAACTTATAAAACATCCAGCATCCAGCATCCTGGAGGATTCAAAACAGCACAACTAAGATGGGGTGCAGGAGTTGCGAGGGCCCAACGAAGGGTAGGTATACTCTCTTTGTGTAGTGAAGTGACGAAGCCCCCAGGTTGACCGGTCCCAACGACCGGCTCGCCCAGCGAGTGGTACATGAGTAAAGATTTTGCGAAAGTCCAAGACGACCATGCATACAGGTCGAGCCCCATTCCAAGTGTGTTGCTGGCAACGTTAATGTCGTAACCGCACTCGGAGGCATTGAAAAGCGCAGCTTGTTCAGACCGAATCTCGAGTGGGAACCTTCCATAAGCGACTGCACATCGATAAGTATGCGGATAAAAAGATGAAAGGGAAGGCGACTACAACTGGAGGTGACACATGACGCGTGATAGGCTATGACGTCGCTGAACATGCATGCTCGACGTTGCAGCTGCGGTCTGCGTTACAACCGCATGCTGGCTTGCTCGGCCCCAACCTCGTCTGTTTACCCCCACCACCTCTCACACTTCAGTCATCGCATACTCACCAGCTTCAGCTATAGCATCATGAATACAGGCAATCCGACTCGGCATGAATCCAACCGCGTATGTATATTGATTACCCTCATGATTTTGCTGAGAATGTGTTGAATATGGTTCTAGAGCGAAAACAATCACTATCAAAGGTAGCGTTCCAGCACTAGGACTCCTGGCCCATCTGAGTTAGCTTTCTTTCAGACATCCAACTTTGCGCTCAACCGCGATGCAAAGTCCTGTGTGCAAAGCGATTCCACGTCAATTTTACTGTGGGCAATACCCCGAAGTGGACGAACAGCGCAAAGGGAAAAAAGGAATGCACATCTTGGGATAAGATTTTCTATTTGTGGGTATACGTCCTTTACTTTACCCCAGGGAATTGAACATTATTAGTGACGGGGACGATCATTCCGTCCTCCTTGTAAAGGTTTACCAGAAACACCGCTTCAGAAAGGACAAACTGGTCGGAAGTCTCACTGATACTATCGGCGAGGCAGTGGGAAAATTGAAGGATGGTGGTACGAAGTGGTTCTCTATGATATGTTTTACTGACGCGATCTCTCCAATCAAAGTGCTCGAAGAGACTCTTGCTAAGGATACCTCTGATAGGGCCCATCTTTCGGAGGTTACGATCAAATTTGCATTGGCCGTTGAGCCTCGTGGGGACGTTGGTGCAGACGAACAGCAAGCCACAGACGCTGTTGCTAGGGCGACCAATGCAGCCAGCGTGCTCGGCTCCACACCAGCAGCCGTTGGCTTCGTGGCTTCGGCCGTCGATACTAGCACACTCGTCATGACTGAGGCACAGAAATTTGAGACTACGTGGGGCGTGCTGTTGCAGAGGATGGAGCTCTTTAACAAGATTGTGACCAGTATCGCAGAGGTATTTGGTGCTCAGTGTCTCGATTCCCTCACAACCTGAATGCCACATAGCTGATTGAGCTAAATAAAGATCAAACGCGCCGACAAACGGAAGGGATAGGACTTCGTTGCAATGATGCGCATTTTCTCCCCTTCGAAACAGCTGAATGTGTACGTATAGCGTGCAGCTCAGAACACACATCATGTACGCGTGTTCCGAAGCACCATACTCTGCCAAGAAAGGGGGCAACAGACGGGGGGGACGTGGATATAGATGCAATATTGTGTATATTGCACAAAGACCAAAAGGGGAGAGTTGTCGCTGGGCATACCGGATCATAGCGACATGTACAGATTACAGTCAAACTGACACTGAAAACCAATGTGTGTGAGCGAAAGGCAAAGCAATGAAATAGGGAAATGGGGCCACGGTGCATCCGTCTGCTGCCATCCAATCACCTTCTACCCCCCTACCCAATTTATACATGCCCGCAATCAGACTTATGGGGCATGAGTAATCCTGACCATGATCCTGTGCATCCGATTCAAGAAGCCGTGGGGTGTTCAGTTCGCTAGGATACACACTGACCTCTGAATCCATGTCACTTGTGACCCTCCAGGCTCAGCAAACACAGACAGATAGATGAAGGATGGTTGAGCAACGAAGGCAGGGTCAGAGCCAGGGCTTGACTAGGGTGGTTATCTGTCAAAGGGGACTTTCGTGAGAGGTGAGAGGAACAGAAAGCCTGTGATAGTCACCTGGTTGTACAGGTCGCACAAACAGGAAACTCAAACCTGAGACAAGTATAAATGGAACTTGGAGGGACTAAACCCGTCTGCGAAGGGGCCACAAACAAGTCTATCAACTTCACACATGACCACCTCTTGTTCTTGGATAACGGAGAGCACCAACAGTTTTCGTCGTCCATTGCCACTGGTACCGCTACCGTTGGGATGAGCATGTTGCGGGTGCGACGATGTGGACGAAGCATGCAGTGTAGTGAGTCTGGGACTTGGGAGATCGCGTATGAACCGCATCATGTCACGTGTGGTCAGGTGATAACCAGCCGTAGTACCCAGATGGGAGCCGCAAAAGACTGACCTTAGCTCGTCCTCGGTTTTTGCTCATTCCTCATGTGCTCTCATGACCTTACCTAGGATCCTTGTGTCCATGGAGGTTGCAGTCAAGACGATACTGAAAACTACTGTGTTCGGGAGTAAGGAAGACCTACGAAATAAGTAAGTGGCGACAACCACGCACCCGTCTGCTTGAGCCCAACAACCCCCTCTGCCCTCTACCTCAGACTGATGGGTCCCGAACAACTTCGATGTTAGCCCCATGCATCTGACCCGACGACACACAATGTGGGGGTGACGGGCTTCGGGCAGGATGGGGGAGAAAGCGCGGATGGAGACATTGGTGCAGCACGGACCAAATCGCCTGTGCAGAGGTGTGCCTCCCTCAAGATATTGTCTACATTGTGCAGCGCCAAGACATAAACGATGTATTGAACTAAGAAGACGAGGCATGTGTGTATGCGAGACAGATCTCCGAGTCACCATTCAAAGTACTCGATTCATCCACTTTTTCACCAATGCCTAAGTTGTTGGTGTGCCTCATGACATTTGCAATCTAAGGTTGTTTCAGCGCCGGATGCATCTACGACCCCGTTGACGTCTCGGCCACCTCTCCCACATACGAGTTCTTAAGTAAGAAGCTCTGCGGCCAGATATGGTGGGCTTGTTCTTGCCACCTCCACTCACTCGTCTTTCAATAGGATAATGTTGCTACATCATAAAATGAATAAAGTACACCTAATCCCTGCATTTGAGTGACTTCATGTGGTTGAGCATAAAAAGGTCATGCTCTGCCAAGATCACTTTCCTGTCACGAGCTCCTGGTGGCCTTTCTATTTGTATGTAATTTACGCCAACTGGGTATCGTGCCTCCTGAGCCCTTCCCGCCCAGTCAAAGTCAACGATCATGAACTGCGTCTTGTTGGACCTGGATATCATAATATTTGCATCGCGGATATCGCCATGAACATAACCATCATTGTGGAATGACTGCAGTTTTGCAGATATATCAGCAAAGACAGAAGAGGGGAGCAGATTGATGCAGGCGCTCAGCGGTTCCATGTCGTCAGGGAGCATGTCCATGACCACCATGAACCAGTCACCAGCGATCTTTTCAAACCCTCGGAGGCGCGGGGCACATCCCAAAGATGTAAGGCAATCATGGGCTTTACACAAATAAGTGCGAACGAACTTGATGCAGATGCGATCCTCTTCGTCCTCAATTCCAGAGAAGATAAGCTTGTTCGGGTCCAGCTCTATCACATACCGGAAATGTTTGAGAGTATTGTCATGAAGAGATGTGTAGCTTGTTGGGTACGGGAACATGTGAAGGGGAGCCAGCGCAGAAGTGGGAAGCAGCGTTTCTTGCAGGTTTTCGTAATACTTCTTCAGTTCCTCAGTAGCCTTGCGAAAAGCAGCCATATGACGCGCCACAGTAAGCCGATTGTGGATATCTGTGGAATGAAAGTGAAATGCAATAGGCATCGATAGGACTTGTACCATCGGACGCAAATTCCATGCGGCGCCGGCGAACACAATATATGGCCCTGCAAAAGAAATTAGCTTGCTATAGATCTGATAGAGGACATGGAGACCAACCGAAGATGGCGAGAAGGAGACATGGCAAGGGTGACCTCCTGAATTTGAGAGCTAATTCTCTCGTCGACTCCAAGTAGTATCCTATAGCTTGGAAATACGGCTCGGCTGACGTACTCCCGGCCTCATTCTTGAATTCGACGATTGTGTAACGATGGCCATTGATGCTGAGGTCTGCGTCCACCATGTATCCCGTGTGTTTCGTTTCACTGATGGTAAAGTGGATGTTGTAGTGTTGAAATTGCTTGTCAACAGCTTTAATCCGCTCAGATTCATTGGTATACAAGGTAGACATAGTATTCGCGAGGTCCTCAACGAACCAGTTATCATCAGATGTTACTTCGATGGCCTGATAGTCATCGACAAACTGGGCGAAAACAGGATGCAGTAGGGTTGTAGGGATGGTTTCTTCATATTCGCGAGGACGACCACAGGGTATAGATTTGCATTGTTGTGAATCAAGCTGTCATTCTCGAAATTGAGATGGAGTACTGGTGTTGGAGGGCTTGTCCTTTGGAGTGGATTTCAGGAATGCACCGCGTGCGGTTGTAATTGGATCGCCATCCCCTACATGATGGTAGGTCGATGGAGGAAGTTTCAGTATCTCTGGGAGCTGGGCTAAGTGTGGGTCAATGCCGCCATGACTTTGCTTACTTTCATTACACAACTCGATGACAACACGAGGCATCCGAGAAAAAGGAACGTCATCGAAGAACTTCCTCAGCAACTCTTCATTTTTCAGAATTTGACCCGATCCTAGAGCACCAAGAATCTCGCTGAGCTCAGCATTGTCTTCTATTGGAATCTTGTAGAGTTCCAAGCAATCTGGGGGTGTATCGCGCAAGAGTCCACCGTACACCGCTCTGATCTCACGTTTGAGACTAATAACACTGGCCAGAATTGGCATGTAGACTTCAAAAGCTCCATCAGAATCTGTCCCACGAATCCAACATTGAAAAGGCAGAGGCAGAGGTTTGTCTAAGAGTGCGAGGAATGGTCATCACTGTAGACAAACTTGAATGGTAAACATCACATACTGACGACGAAGTGGAGTTGGTTGGCAGCAGGCAGTGGCATAAAAACAGCTGACAACTTCATCGAAGTCCTCAAAGCATTTCCCAGCCTGGAGAAGGTGAGGCCTCTGAGCACGCCTTCAAGAGAGTCCTCATCGTCATATGGGAGCGAAACTTTGTGAAGATAAAAACTACCAAGGTATTCCGCTGGTGTCTCATTCTTTATGGCTTTTTTGAGGTCATTGACAGTACCTGCACTTGAAATCTGGATAGAAGTGGCTTGATACATCAAGTCACCCCGCACCCAATAGTTAAGGACTATGTCCGGGGCAGCAGACAAGAGCTCAGTGCGTGAAGCTGAGAGTTAAGTTTGCTGTTAAGAGAGCAACAGAATAGAGTGATAAACACGCACAAGAACTGGGTGCATTGACGATGATGAGCCACTTCCCCTCACCAGATGCAGGGAAAAGCTTGGATAATTTGACCTCCAGGCCGAGGGGCTGGCCGCTCGGCGTCCAATTTTTGAGCTCGTCTTTAAGGTGTTTATCATCCAGGACAGGGACGATGTAGAGATGGAGATTGCTTGCATCCACATTGCAGAACGTGGCAGATCTCTCGTCCCTTATGAGTTGTTCGCGGGCTCCGACAGTCTCTGTGCCTGAGATCCTGACATGAAAGATGCTACCAACATCTTCGCCGTAGAGCCAACAGTCAAGTATAAGTGTTTTCATGCTGTGGTAAGTTCTGGATGACCCAGACGAAAAGACGAAGGAAACTGAACTGACCATCGCGTGAGTCATGTGACTCCTTATACAAATGGTCTTTGGCAAACCATGCACTGAAATCATGTCGACAATTGGGGTGCATGTGGGCAGGACGCAAAAAAAGACGACAACTGGATGGACTGCGAGAGAGGAGAGAAAGACTAATGAAATGCCGAATAGCAGGCCTGAGGCTTAAGTATTCATTAATCACTGGTGGCAGGCAGATGACTAGGAGAGAAGCCATCTGGCCAGAGTCAGCACCAGATCGAGTTCTTGCCGGGACATAACAGGGCTCAAGTTTGATGCACCACTGCCTTCCTCCAGCTTGATGTCGATGAGGCTCAATTTGATCAGATGCAGACAGGGCGACATGTACAACAGATGATATTCCTTGACCCTACCAATCTTGTCCCACCTTTGATGTCACCTTGGCATGTGCCAAAGGTCACGTTCTACCTGAATGCTTCTATTCCTTCCTTCACGAATACGCCGCATCCGAATCAGTGAACGTGTTGCTCCATTTCCCTTTCCCACCACCACCGCTCTTCCGCTGACCCCATAACTCACCACCAACTCACTCAAGAGCAAGGAGTCAAGCGCCTCTGGAATTCCCTTTATCCTCCACCGCATCGATCCTTTCTCCAGGGCGCGACCCCGCTCCCCCCTATGTGACCTCGCACGCGTCTCCGAATTCCTCACCCTCCCTTCCGCATTCGGTGCCATCCAGCTCGGCGAAACCTTTTCTTGCTGTTTCTCCATCAACAACGAAACACACGCAGCGGTCCAGAGCGTTCATGTCCTTCTCGAGATGCAAACCGTGAACTCCAACTCCCTCCTGTGCGAGTTTGGCGGAGTGGGATGCATGCTCGCAGCTGGGGATGGGCTCGAGCATGTCGTGCATCACAAGGTGAAGGAGCTCGGTCAACACGTGCTGGCGTGCATGGTCACGTATTGGCTTCCACCTGGGTACCCTTATGCACTGGGACCTGCAGAAGGGTCAGTGAATACTACTTTAGCCTTTGCGATGTCATTCCTTAACGAGGAAATTGGGGGTGCCCCGGTTTAGGAGGTACTGATCCAGACCGTTCCTGAGATCGGCATTTTTAACGCCCGAAGCAAAGTTGGACAGGATGGGAGGAATGGGACCCATTTCGGGGATTGAGTCGAATTTGATGTTGCGCAAGTGGGGGTCAGGGAGGACGATGGAGAGAGGAAATGCGCTAATGATGATGTTGTGGAGTTGGATGCAGCGAGGAGGAATGACATCGCAAAGGCTAAAGTAGTATTCACTGAGGAACTTGGGAAAGTCATGAAGGAGGACAAGAAGCAGGAGGAGTGTGCCTCTGTAGAGGTCGCGAGCGGCAAGTTGAAGATCTCCTTCCTTGAGGAATGGTACCAAAATCTTGAAGAGAGACAAGAGAAGCTTGTGGAATGCAGACCAGCCCTCTTGATTCTCGGGATAGGCTTGTCCCTTGCAAGCGTGATAGTCCCAAACCAAGAGCCAAGGTTCTTTAAGATCGCCCGCTCAGACGTGACCTGCATCGTTTTTGCGCTGTTGAGCATCACGGCAGACTTGATGAATGTCTCCTGGAGAATGAGCTTGCCCAATTTTGGCGTCTCGAGGGCGTCCAAGAAATGAAGATAAAGTTGGTGGTTGTTGGGCTCCGTGCTGATCCGCTGGTCAACCAGATAATTGGCAAACCACTTTGCATAAGTATCATCAAAGTGGTCCTTTATCTCCGTAAGTTTCGCGTTGAAGTTGCTGGGTGCAAGATTGTTCACGATGAACAGAACCTTGTCGGACAATTCTTCGGTCGGCTTGGAGAACCCAGTCGAAATACGGTCAACTACCTCTGAATACATGTAGGGCATGTTACATTCTATACATAACCTTCAGCACTCAGAAATAAAAATAAAAATCTCGCACATGAACCATTCCCATCAACGAAAGAAGATGAAATAAAGGCAGGATAATCCAAAGGCTCTCACATATCCAAGAAAGACACATGTTCCCGATTCTCCAAAATAATCGACGTGGACGAACTCAAATTCGAGCTAGAAATGCTAGTGTGCTGGCTCCCAGGATAGGTTGACATGGTGGACGGTGGTGACTGTGGTGATCTAGGCAGCTCCATGGAGCTCACCGATGGTGGCAGTTTACTCTTGCGGATCAGGAACTCCAGTCTCTTCGTGAAGTGAGCCTTTGTCGCGTCCGTGCGAGGCAAACCATCGGCTGTCACATCTCTGCTCGACGTCACCACATTGCTGCCACGGCTCTCTTCACTCTGTACGGCGTGCAAGGCCCAGGAGCTTCCCGAAGAGCACGTGAAGCGGCTTGTTCTAGGAACGGAACGTTATTGATATCCATTGGACTGAACTCAGCGCCAGCCAGAACAATGACATCTGAGATCGTCCATCTTGCATACCCCTTGCTATCGAATAGAAATAAGGTTGGAGGTCTGGGAAGGACTTGAGCGACGAACGATACATTTATTGAGCTAAAGCGATGGTCGAGCCTTACCTTGACCTAATGCGCACGACCAAGTAGTGGATTTGTCGTGGGGATGCCTAAGTAACTGAGAGGCAAGTTGATGCCTCGAGCACTCTTCTTGCTACTATAGGAGATTGCCAACATGCTGATCTGTGGGAGCTGCTTAGTCTTTCAATACATCCAGGCACAAGGGACACATGCCAGGGAGTGGTGCGGATGCAACGCGAAAGCACGCGGAACGCGTTCTGAATAGACGTGACTAAACGCGTGACTGTCTGTTGCCCTCAACTTGGACGAGACCAACTTGTGCCAGGCTCCCCGATTGGTGGCTTTTTTGACGCTCCATGCAAGTCTTGTTCCACGATGAGGGCGACGATGGGACCATACGACACAGTAAGCGCTTCTGAGCAGGAAGTTTCTCACCCGGCGCACGTTCGTTGATGACCGCGAGACACTTCTCATCCTTCAAAATACCCAACAAGCGATTCCCAGGCCGTCACCCCATCGTCATGATGCTGCAGCTTACCTTCCTCGCAGTTGCAGCCGCCCTCGTTGGCGTCGATGCCCAGCTCATCGACCTTACCAACATCTCCACCCCACTCTCATGTTTCGCAGAGTCCACTGGCGTACATGTTCCTGGCACAGTTTCTTGCAACCCCTATGAACCTCTCCAGCAACATCTCGCCTTCGCTGGCCCGACCGGTATGACCGTCAGCTGGAGCACTCACGCCCAGCTCGATACTCCGCAGGTGTCGTACGGTGAGTCCCCCACCGCGCTCACTAACGTCGCCACCAGAGACTCGAGCACATATCCAACCTCCAGTGTTTGGGACAACCACGTCAAGCTCACCGGACTCAAACCAGGCACAAAGTACTGGTACCGTACCTCTTACCAGTTCAGTTCTTCCTTCATCCGCATTTTTCATTAAGCTCTCTCACCACTCTCTTTTGCAGAAACTGCGCTGGATGTGCATACAGACCCACAGATACCTTCACTACTGCTCCCAAAGCGGGTGATGACAGCCCCTTCTCAGTGGCGGTCGTCATCGACCTTGGATTGATGGGTGCTGATGGTCTCAGCACCAAGGTCGGCCCATATGGAGGTGCAGCGAACCCACTCGGCCCCAATGACCTGAACACGATCCAAAGTCTCGTTGAGAACAAGGAGTATGTCTTTCTTTCAACCAGTCCATCACTCTTCTCGCTCATGCCTTGCCAAGTACTTATGATTTCATTGCTCACTTTGGCGACATCACCTATGCTGATTACTTTATCAAGGAGAGCTGGCAAGGCTACTTTGGCAACAACAGCCTTATATCCAACATGACCAGCGTCGTCGAAGGGTACAATGCCTTGCTCGAGCAGTTCTATGACCAGATGACGCCCCTGACTAGCGCAAAGGCCTACATGGTTGCTGCAGGAAACCACGAGGCAAGTCTTCCCTTTTCATCTCCTTGCCCATCCTTATGCTCACCGTGTACATTCCCACAGGCCAACTGTGATAACGGGTAAGCCTCTCATACGTGTACGTGCAACTCAAGATTCAATGTAGTGCACTCATAGTGGAACCAAGGATTCTGTCCACAACATCACGTATACCACTTCCATTTGTTCTCCAGGCCAGTTCAACTTTACTGGATACAGTGAGTGCAACCGTCGCCGTTCCCCCCGCTCTCATGAACGAATCCATTCCCCACTCCACAATCAACCACTTCAGTATGCCCTCTAGCGAATCCGGTGGCCTCGGCAATTTCTGGTACTCCTTTGACTACGGCCTCGCCCACTTCATCATACTCGACAGTGAAACTGACCTCCCTGTCGGTCTCCAGTCGCCAGACGAAATGGGGGGCTCCGACGCTGGCGCGAACAGCGGTCCGTTTGGATACCCGAACCAGCAGTACGACTGGTTCAAGCACGACCTTGCCTCTGTCGACCGGAAACAGACGCCTTGGGTGATCGTCGGTCTCCATCGGCCGTGGTACATCGCCGGGGAGGCTTGCTTGGACTGTCAGAAGGCGTTCGAGCCATTGATGATCAAGTACGGTGTCGACCTGTACATGCAAGATCACGTTCACATGCGTTTTTTCTCTCCCAGTACTATTTCTGCCATCGAATGCAACGTGTTTACCGCCGGCCATCCATAGGTTTATGAGCGCAACGCTCCGATCGCCAATTGTACGTGCCTGTCCTACCTATGATCGTCTTATCCACACTTACTTGTGCCTCCCTGTTTCCAAGACTCTGTCGATCCCGCAGGACTTGACAATCTGACCGCACCCTGGAACATCGTCAACGGTGCCGCGGGTCACTATGATGGACTCGACTTGCTCGAGCCACTCCCGAACTACTGCGTCAACGCTTTGGATATGTGAGTTTTTATTTTCCTCTGCACATCCTGGAGCGTGGACAATAAGCCAGGTTCAGCCTCACAGGACCACACCTCCGAGTCCACCACCATCGCAATGGTTGTTCCTCGGTGACATCCTGCTCAAAGCTGACTCCCAGTGCAACATTACTTTCACGTCCTTGGGTCATGGCGAGAGCCCCTTTGCCTTATCCAAGAGTAAAATCGAGAAAACCACTCGCACAGTGGTTGCAGACTAGCCAGTTCATGAAAAAGACAAATTCGCGTCTATTGCCTTAGCGAGGGACGGTGACTTTGTCGTACGCTCTAAATTTTCACTGTGACACGTCGACATCCTCCTGCTCGATCCAGTCATCAAACTCCCTTATAACACATCAACTATTGTCATCCCTCTGGACGACCAGTTTCTTGAAATTGTTAGAAAGGGTGGCCTCGCTTGTTCATTTCACTCTCTGCTTTTTCTGATGTTCTTTTCTCTCCTCACCTTGCGTCATAACTCTGGACGCGTTTTTAGCATCGTTTTGAGACAACAAACGGTCTTGGGAATCATGAGGCAAGCAGACATCGAGAAAGTCGTCTTGTTGCCAGGTTGCCTGCACTCAGGCGGACATATGAAGGTGTCTGATTTCGGACAGATGGACAGATACATTGTCATCTTGGTCCTCTATGTACTCGAGAGCGGGTCACCCGACGGCCGACGCGAGTGGCCCCATGGTGCGTGGGGTATCCAATGTCTGTGGAGTACACTTGAGCATGTAGTGACAGAGTTGCGCATACTTATGGGTCGATGCTGAGAGACTAAGGAATAAACACAGTTCTTGTCGCGCACAGCTCTGGAACGAGATGGGTTATTATTCGATGCATTCCGGAGAGTTTACACCAATGATGGAGCTATGGCCAAATCCGACGAGAATGAAAATACCTTCCAGACGGTATCTCTGCCATTTCGGACATATGGCTATTTTCTCTCAAGAACACCGGATGCAAGAAGTATGGCTCAAGGGGGAAACGACTGGGCTTGTCGTGAGGATGCCTCTACCCCTGTCCGACACGTTGCACTCTCCCCCCTTCTGTGAAGCGATTGTACTTTGATAAATTGTCGAGCGAGGGAACACGAAGGTACACCTGTTTCACCACAGTGCCATTGACGTGTGACGTGTGGTAGTCACCCCCATCCCAAACGTCCACAGTTACTTTCGCCAGTTTATACTGGTTTGCGACAAAGGGCAACTTTCCAGTACATTTTGACAACCCTTCTCGCGCACGTCAGGTTCATGTTACTTGACATGTTGCATCACAACAGAGGGGTCGCACCACGACGTAGCAGTGGTGGCTGGCTCCACTGCCAACCAGACTGCTGACAAGGTCTGGAGCAGAGCTGTCAACGCACTGCACGCCGCATGCGACGTCGATTCGGGAACATATTACCCCTCGGGGCTACCAGTGGACGTGTTCATAGGACCACTAGCAGCGGCAGCCGTGTCATTGGACCCGTGCAAGCCACCCGTGTCGGACCTCGCCCTCACGAGAGAAGCCACATTGGAGCATTAAGCCTCCAAACACGACCTCAAACCGAAATGGGATTGTGCAAAGGCGAAGGAACATCTGGAAGACATGGTGAGACCGAAGGAAGTGGGAGGAGAGGGGATGTTAAGAAACATGCACAGAAAGAGATTGATTGGGCGTTTCGAGAGAAGAGGGACGGTGCATATGAAGTGAATGAGTCGTTTACCATCGGATAGATCCATATGAGACTCGGATATCAGAAAGAGATGACGTGCAGCGTCCACCTAGAAAAAACTATTCCCACATATTGCTGATTTAGTATACTATCTACGTGAATCCCATTAAGTCACCTAGATCGATGCGTCTCGTGTGCGCCTGAGTGAAAACACAGCATCCAGGAGGGAAACGTGAATGTAAGGCTAGAGTAGCTTGACCCTCGCTGATGCCGATCCACAATTAGTTTAAAACATACATGAAAGGAAAATAACACACCATTAGATGGACCTCCATACCCGAGGGTTCTGATGGATCGTTTGCTTGTTGTGCCTAATAGGACGTGAGCCGTCTTGACGAGTTCTACCACCATCAGAAAAAGAAAACACACTGGCCTGGCTTCCGTTGGATCTGCAGTACGTTCTCCGCTACCGGAAGTACCTTTGTTTGGAGTAGTCTCGGAAGGCGGTTTATCCTGTAATGTGTGATGAGTCCGTGCATATAAATCCGAGGAACAACGAATCTTTTTCCATCTCACGATTCCCGTGCTCATTCGCTGAGATGATATGTGAGAGACGCCGCATTCGATTGTCTATTAGGGGAGCGCACTTACTGGCTGACGTTGAGTTGCAGCCATTCTAGAAGGCCCCTGATTTGTGATACCCACTCTCGCTGGTGAAGGTGGAGAAGATCGACGATCGGCAGGCTGGGACGACTTTCCAGAAAGTCGACCAGATCTATGTGAAGTAGGGTCTTGGTGACTCATCTTTTGCAGCCACTTTTTGAATATTGAATGGCTCTGGAGTGAGTCGATAGTGTCGGGATGTTCCTGTGCATGTGTCTCAGGAGTGGAGGTCACTAGCAGGGCTGCCGACAATGGTGAGACAGCACTGGAGGGGCCAGGTGGCTGTACATTGTCCTCCTGGGAATGGACAGAGGAGGATGGGGATGGCGGCTTCGGCAGCATCAGCACTGATAAAAGAGGAGAATAAAATGATCACCAACTTCATCATAGTCGAATGACTGAAGTGCAGGCGTGCTCGATGGAATTTCAATCTATGTCCTTGTGAGAACTCGCTTCTAGGGGAAAACGAGTGAATCATACGTCAAGATCATCATTGACGTCGACGCCGTGCCTCTCTGCATCAAATGGACTTGAGTTTCCTGGAGCTTGCTGTTGGAATGATTGTGGATTGGATACATCGACCCACACTCTTGTGAGAACTTGTCGAGGGGGAAACAGACTAACTCGTACATCGGGGTTACTGCCATTGTCCTCAGTGTGTCCCTTGGACTTGGGTGCACTGAATTTCCTTGGGCCTTCCTGTTGCAGATTGACAGTGAATATGCTATTTGATCCCACAATACACAACACTTACAGTGAAATTGAATGAAGCCAGGACATGTCGGACATTTTTGATGGGGACTTTCCCGTCCTTTCCGCCGATTGCGAGAAATTGGTCACCTGGTGAGAAGGCGAATGAATTAATGTTTTCAATGTATTGGGTGGTACCATTGTACCAAGCTGGGCATGTGTCGACGTGTCCCAAAGCATGACAGTGTGGTTTGCAGAGCATGAGACGAATTGCCCATGCTCCGGCAAGCACAACTGGTGACCAATATCGGGAACTGGCCATTCTGAGACTGTTGATCCAGTAGATGCCTCGACTTGCTTGATTTTATGACCTGATACAGCGAAGACCCGATTGCTTGACCAGAGGAGACCAGTGTTGTACCACGGGGTCACGCCTACCTTGATGTCCACGAGTAAGCGGCCATCATTGCTATCATAGATTCGAACACAACGAAGAGTGGCTGTCGCAATCCGATCACCTCCTGGCGAGTATTTCGCTGCTGTGACATAATTCTTGTGGCAAAGTGGACCAAGCACTTGTTTGCGAGTGGCGACATCCCAGATGGTGGCTGTGCGATTGTCCGATGCAACGACCAGTTGAGTCGAGTCGGGCGAGAAATCGACCCCGTTGACGTCCTCATCATCCTCCTTGTGCGAGAAGACTTTTTCGTATTTCTTTGCGTCCCACAAAATCAGCTCGCCCTGGCATGTCCCTGCTGTGATCCATCTGCCATCCTTCGAGACTGTGAGACACAGGACGACCCCTACTTCCATTGGGGCCAGTTGTTTGCCGTCTTCCATTCGCCACACTCGGACCCCTTCTTCGTGGCCGCTCACGAGACACTCGCCATTTGCTGAGAATGTCACTACCTGTATCTCGCTACCGACGTGGATTTCGGTGACCGGAAAACGCTCTTGTCTAATGGTCAACGTCAGCGCAGCTCCATATTGTCAGCACGCACTGGTCATTGTCGACAATGCCATCATATCAGCGAAATAATATAGCAAAGCAATGGAGTGAGTCAATGGACAAGCTGTAGTCTGTATGCCCTCTTGGCATTCTATACACGTTGCCTTTCCTTGTTATAGGCCAGTGCACCCACGCCCTGCTAGTCACCTCGTGTCTTCAGCACTTCTCACACACAGATCGTCCCACCATGAGTCTGTATTGAACATCGCAACTGACCACTCAGTCGCAGGTGCGCTTGAGCATGGCGCCATGGGACGCCGCATATACATAGGCTGTGACTAAAGAAAACAAACGCGATGAGGTTTGTCTGACACACGACCGCTAGGCACCACTGATGAGATATACAGATATTGGCTGGATGCGCGGAAGAAAACTCGAATTCACGCTCATAAAAGGTCCAACTTGTACGGGGACTCGCCAGAACATGTATATAAAGGTGGGTGACTGAATCGGAACGACATTGTGTACGTCAGGTATGCATCTGGGATGATAAGTAACCTACAACACATCTAGTGTGCGTATATTGTCGAGAAGCTCGTCCAAGGGCACGTTCTCCTGAATCTGCACGGTAACTATGTTATCGGCCGCGACTCGCTTGTACTCCACCGTGCATCGACCGGTCGATGCCGGCGTGAACAAGAGTGCACCAAATGACTGTCGAAGACAGGCGATGAGCTGTAGGGCTCCCGTCTCCCTGTTGATCGGTACCATTCCCTCAGGCGCGGGGGGAAACGGCGATCGGGGCTCAAGAAGCAGCGAGGAATCGTCATTCATTTCTTCGTCAAAGGCGTCCTCGTCATCCGTCCGTGGTGAGGACGGCTCTGTGATGTCATCATCCTCCGCGAATGCGCCACTCTGCATCGCTTTGCGACCAAGGAGGGTATCCAGCCAGGGGTGAACGAGGTACAAAGACTCGAGCCAGGACAGATCCTGTCTCGTCTTGATTTCCACCATCCCAAAGGCGCGAGTCTCTCGACGAACCCTGGTCAACTGGGATCCTCCAGCATATAGCTCCGCGCTCCTTGCAACCTCATTGGCGGATTGACCTCACGAAACAGTTGGACGAAATGGTCCCCACATTAATAGAATAATACAAATGATCAGATTCCACCGAGGCGTGTGACGGACTGTCCCTTACCCACTACGCAAGGTCGAGTACATGGAAGACACAGAAACGTCTCGCTGTCCTTGTAATATATGCAAAGAATAATCCATTCCAAGTACATGATCTTGTGCAAATACATCGTTGTAAATTACCTCGGGAACACAACCTGCTACTGTAAACAAAAACGTGCGTACTTGAGTTTGGGTAACGGCTCACAGGGAAGACACGTACGCACCAGAAAGCAGATCCACTAGGCGCCAATATGTACATAGAGGATCCGTTGATCAAGGGGTATCTTTCTTGAATGAACACTCCTCATCGTCATGTGCAACGCCAAGGCCCCCCGTGTATGATCCAGATGACCAGACTCGTCCTTCATATTGTCATAAAACTGTGATGTGATTTCGTCTGTGTGCTCATCGTCCACAGCCCACATCGTCCCAATCACCGAACGGAACCCAGCGAACTGCATCGCCACAGCGAGATGGATGACCTCGTCCGGGCTCTCCTCGTCACCGACAGTTGTATGACAAGCAGACAGGTACGCAAACTTGGCATCCTGTAAGTCATACTGCATGATGTTTTCGACCTTCAACAGTCCGTCGCCCAATGCAAAGCCGGACTCGAAGGGTTGCTTCCGATTGGGGATCCCGTGGCAGGCAAAGTGAACAAAGTCATTCTTCTTCAATTCCTCGCTAACCTTGGGGATGTGTGTGGCCTCAGCTTGCACACAAGTCGCCGTTGCGATAGACCGGACACGGTGAAATATACTGGATATCTCAGTTTCTACCGAGAGGAGTTTGTTTTGTCCTGGAGCCTCTGCCTGCCCTACGACCAAAAAACGATGCCGTTTGACGGATGGAACCAACGGCCTGTTCTGTCGAGCGCGAATGAGGGCTGTCAAAGTCGGGGTATAGGAAGAAATATAAATATCGGAAAGGATCCGTTCGCCCTTCCTATACGAGCCGGCGGCACGCAATGGAAGAAGGGAGAATTCTGCGGTCGGGCACCACCAGATGCGGGATTGACAGGGACAGGACTGTTGCAGGATATCCACGATTGGAGAGACGACTACGTCCCAGAGTTCTCGTAGAAGGAGCACGATGTCCCTCGTCACATCCATGATTTTGGCATGTGACGTCACAGAACGAAATTTCTGGGATAATTCGGAGACACGGGCTTTTTTGATGGGAAGCATGACGTGGACGGGATCTTGATCGGAGAAAAGTACTAGTGCATCGCAGCTGAATTTGCTGGCATTTACAACGATGACCAGTCCACTTGTAGCTGCAACCTGGAGGTCCGGAAAGAGCAGGGGCTGGAGGAAATGAGAGAGGCCAGGCAATTTGCGAATGTCGGCAACAACATGTTGCAATTGCAGGTTGAGATGACATGCCCGATCATGCTGAGAATCAACGTTCGCAGATGCATCAGACATGCTGCGAAGGTCGGAGGCCACCTGGGTGAACTCGTCTGCCAATTTCTTGCCTGTGTCACCGGATGCTACGACGTCGTCAAGGGGAGAGCGAAGGCGGATTAACTGGCTCCAGAAGGCACCACGACCTTGTTCAAGGAGCTCAATTGCATTTTTGGAATTGCCATGACGGAGACAAGCGGAAAACGCGTCGACTGGTAGAGATGCCATGAGTTGTTTGAGTAGTCCAAGATTCTGGGGAAGGGATGGGAGAGTGGTGAGATGGTGAGCACTGAAGGGCAAAAATGTTTGGTAAGCCAAGAGTGTGGTACCGTGGTTATATTCTTCAGCTCTCTGGATCCAGTGCTTGGCACATTGGAGATCAGCCGAAGACACTGTTTGAGAGAGGTCGGAGAGTTGGGAATATAAATCGAATGTTTCGTGTAGGTCAGTGAGGTCGTGTGTATGGGAGTGGCTGAATCGGGAATGGAGGTAGAAAGCAAGGTTGGCCAAAGAAGTCCCTTGGTCAGGATGGCCCTGGGGGCGAAGTTCCAACACATTCCGTTGGAGGGCAAGTGCCTTGTCTAGGTCGGACATCCTTCCGAGCTGGTCGAAACGGGTACAGAGGTATAACGCGATGTTGCCCAGTGAAAGGGCTCGGTCAGGATGCCCCTGGGGGCGAAGTTCCAACGCACTCTGTTTGAAGGCAAGTGCCTCGTCTAGGTCGGACATCCTTCTGAGCTGGTTGAAACGGGTAGAGAGGTAAGACGCAACGTTGCCCAGTGAAGTGGCTCGATGAGGATGCCCCTGGGGGCGAAGTTGCAACGCACTCCGTGTGAGGGCAGGTGCCTCGTCTAGGTCAGACATCCTTCCAAACTGGTCGAAACAGGTAGAGAGGTAATTTGCGATGTTGCCCAGTGAAACGGCTTGATCAGGATGCCCCTGGGGGCGAAGTTGCAATGCACCCCGTTCAAGGGCAAGTGCCTCATCTAGGTCGGACATCCTTCCAAGCTGGTTGAAATGGGTAAAGAGGTAAGACGTGATGTTGCCCAGTGAAATGGCTCAATGAGGATGCCCCTGGGGGCGAAGTTCCAACCCACTCTGTGTGAGGGCAAGTGCCTCATCTAGGTCGGACATCCTTTTGAGCTGCTCGAAATGGGTAGAAAGGTATAACGCGATGTTGCTCAGTGTAGACGCTTGACTGGGATGCCCCTCCGGGCGAAGTTCTAATGCACTCCGTCCGAGCACAAGTGCCTCCTCAAGGCCCACCATCCCTCCTCTCTGCTGGAACTGCTGGTAGAGTGAAACTGAAAGTTTATATAGTGATGCAGCTCGATTGGGGTGCCCTTGGGGGTGGAGTTGCAATTCATTGCAGAAGAGGCATCACAAAATTTGTCAAAGTCCGCTGATGCCTGATAAGGTAATCGCGAGTCGCAGCTCCCCTCGCCGATGTGGCAACATACGCTATGATGTCGTTCGTGCTCGTCACGCACGTTCAAGCACAATATCGTCTTCCGACGATATCGTCCCTCCTACACTATGTATATATATACTCTCTTACAATTCCATGTCCGTCGATAGTTGAATATATTCAATGTACGAATGCTGTAGCGTGATGAACTTTCGTCAAGCAGCTGTAAGTGTGTTTTTCATTCGTTCCGCTAAACATCAACTCAATATCACACTAATCCAACGCGAAAGATCTTTGGCTTGCAGAACAAGACATTGCACTACAGAGCGCCATACCCCTCACGCTCATATATGTCCTCATCGTCCGATTCCTCTCCCTCAGTTCCCTCTCCCTCTCTCTCTCCCTCTCCCTCTCCACCTCTGTCTCTGCTTTCACCTCCGTCTTCGGGTTCCTCGCCTTCTTCGAGTTCTTCACCTTCTTCATCTTCGCCCCCGTCCTCCTCTCCATCCCCATCTCCCTCGCCTAGTGTTGCCGCGGTTTCAGCTTGCCGCCAGCTCGGAGCCGTTAGCCAATACCGGTCAAACTGGGCCGTCGATGACTAGGGTCTGTCATGGGTAAACCCATGGGTATTTGGACTCATACCCATACCCATACCCTCACTTTTACCCATACCCATATTGTGGGTACGGGTTTATATGCGGGTTCAACAAATGTGACCCGCAGGTATACCCATGACGGGTTTACCCACGGGTCTTTGGGTTTCTAGGGCATAACTACAAACACGTATGTAGACTAATGTAAAACACTGTGACCAACAGCATCCCAACTGCTCTCGAGCCCATCCTCACAGCCTTGAACAT
>JBBPQI010000012.1:0-25803 GCA_038092445.1 Gyrodon tennesseensis | reverse complement strand
TGTCAGTTGAAGTGATTACTAAGATATAGTAACTATGGTAACCATCTGTCATGCTTCCATCAAGGGTTACATATGACAGCTATCAAACTTTAACAGATCTGACAGGTAGTTACATAATTGAGTCAATAATATACTGAATTGAATTGACTATATCTCCATGGATACTTATTCAAATTACATAAATCTTTTTTGAAATATAGCCAGGGATAGGTATATTCAGGCACCCACTTATACTTTGGCCCTATTTGTTCATGTTCCTGAGTAATATAACTAATACTCCAAAATCCCAAAACATTGACTTAATTTTGAAAGTCACTGTATATGACAATCCCTACCACTTTGTATCTTAACAGCACACATCACTTACACATTATAATAAATGACAGATGGGAGCAAATACAAATTGAGTGTAAACTTCCCAAACTAAGTATTAATTCAATTATATATGTATGACCCCAGTTCAATATATTTACTATGATTAGGAACTCTACAATTGATTGTAAGAATACAACCCTTACTATAGTTCTACAGAACTGGCTATGGATTTAATGTCATGGAACTACACCATATACCTATATATGCTGATGTATTAGCAACTCAATCCTTAACTTAACAGTATTAAGTGAATCATTAACTAGAATTCACACCACCAGATTATATTCGAGTGCAACCCTCAATAAGCTAAACTATCCATGATTGAATATTACCAGAAACTGTGTAAAGCCTGGACTATTTCTATTACAAATTGATAGACTGGAGTACATATCCTTGGCCTCAGACAGAGAGCTAAATAAGCCCACATTGAATCTTGTTCTCACAGTTACTATTAATATAGTCTTGATATACTTGAAGTGCAGGCTGGCTGCAAAGTCTTCATTGAGATTGCATGCCCAAAAGCATCAACTACATCAACCCCAGAACTATAGCTATTAACTTAGGCATTTCCTGAGAGAACTATAAGTCCAAAATAAGTTTAGCTACAGCCATTATCATGTGTTTACTATCCAACAAGAAAGCTATACTCTATCCAAACTAGAACACATAGTTCAGTGATTATATAAGCCTGCTACTGAATGCAGCACCATTTTCAAACACAGCAACCATTAGCTACCATGACAACCAAGCATACTAGTAGTTCACATTTTAGTCCATTTCAAAGCCTAGACTTTCAGACTATAGAAAACCTTACACAATCCCATGAGTACTCCAGCATAGATGTATATGGAGCATATAAACAGGTTGATAAAAAGATCAAACCCATTTCAAGATCTATACCACAGGAGTTCAAAGTAATCCATACAATACCCTATAACCCACTCACTATACTTGTACATTTTAATGTACAATTTCCTAAATCCAAACCCACTAAGAAGTTCACTCAGGAACATATTGACAAGATCATAAATGACATGAGAAGTCATCAGTTCTTGACACCTGAGGAACAGAAACTATTCATATATGTACTTATCAAGAATGAAGCAGCTATTGCCTTTGTTGATAAAGAAAGAGAAACTCTTAAGGAAATCTACTTTAGCCCTTATAAGATTCCACATGTATAGTAGACCATGAACCATGGCAACAAAAGAATATCCCAATCCTACCAGGACTTAGGAAGAAAGTCATTGAGTTACTAAAACTCAAAATTCAGACAGGAGTATGTGAACCTTGCCAATTACCATACAGATCTAGATGATTTTGTACATGGATTCCAGCTAAGTAAAAGCTGAGAATAGTGCATGACTTACAACTTCTAAATGGAGTGTCTATCAAAACATCATCCTTACTCTCTAACTTAGATCAATTTGTAGATTAGTTTCTAGGTGGAAAATGCTTTACAGTACTAGATTTGTACTGGAGCTTTCATGTCAGAAAAATAAATGAAGCTAGTAGAGACATGATAGCATTCTACTGCTCCATTGGTCTACTAAGACTTACCTCAATGCCTATGGGATATACCAATTTACCTTCTAAATTCCAGGAGTACATGGTATTAATATTCTGGGAGGAAATTGTAAAACAAGTCATGAATGTATTCATAAATAACACTCCTATTTGAGAACCTATCACAACATATCCAAATGAAAATGGAGAACCTGCTGTTTTACCAGAGCAATCTAAAATAAGGAGATATATCTGGGAACATGCAGAAGACCTTAATCAAATCCTGCATAGATTAGCAGAAGCTAGAGAAACATTCTCTGAAAAGAAACTCCAGATTTGCCAATCTAAAGTTACTATTTTAGAACAAGAAATAGAAGTAGAAGAATGTAAACCTGATGCAAATAGAGTTACTGCAATTCAAAATTGACCAGCTTCCAAAAATATAAAACTATTAGTCCATAAGCAGGACACTCATTGGAATGACTCAGATAGTGGAGAGTCACATTCCCTGGAAAAAAATGAATAACAATCTGAGTGCAATTTCAGTAAACTATTTAGATTATATAACCAATCCAAGTGAACTCAACTACCCTCAAGAAATCCATATATTATCCATTATAGTGGAATCCACTGAAAATCCACCATTATCATTCAATCTAAGTGAAATAGCAAAACTCAGAGAATACTGGAAAATCTATCTCCACCAACAACAGTTACAATTATACCACAGATTATGGCACACCACCTATCATTGGATAGCCCATCTTCTAACAGAACACCCTACACAGATATACCATTCCATATTTGGACTTACTCCTATTGTGAAACCACATGAAAATACTATCAATATATCTGTTCCTAGAACAATTCTAGATGAAGTAATTGTTATATCATCAGCTACTAATTGTAGTGACTGTAGAGCTACTTGCCATCTAATTCAACAAATTGAATTAGAGCAAGCAGAAAGCCAAGCATTAGAAAAATATACTCTTCTCTCCTTTGAACCATCAGAGATCAATAGTACTATAAACTATTCAATACAAGATGACATCCCAGAATTATTTACCAGAGTCCAATCACAACCAGAGATTCCAGAATCTCAGATCAACCCCTATTTACCAAACACAATTAATCCCACCAGTAGTACCCAAAATAACACCATTATCATCAGCAATCAATTAGACTCCACCACCCTACCAAAGACTCCAAGTATCAAAAAGTGTGCAATGGATCAATCCAGTCAATGTTAATGCAGGAACAATGACTAACAACCAATATATTACTTGTGCATTACATATAATCACATCTAAAAGGATACACAATCCACTCAGCTCTGCTCAAACTAGCCAGGAAATACAAGGTTACACAATATATTCAGGTTGAGTGTGCAATGTGTTACCTAATCTAGCAGATTATAGCAGAAATTACTATGTGGCTAATGGAAATCTATCACTAAATCTGGACACTGCTTATGGAATAGAGTACTTAAGTAAACCTGCTGCTTAACCTATTATTTCATTTCAGCCACCCACTATTATTCACTGCCATCTGTAGCTATTCATTCATATCTCTCTAATATTATCCACTATGGCTCTAACCATTCAAACTTACATATGCCATAACCATGTCAATGGCATATTTATCCTTGTCAATTACCTAGACCAAAATTCTGGCTATGCAATTGACTGCAAATACAATCATCTTCTCCACATCAATGTGAACATTGCCCTCTATATACCCAATTCTATCCATTCCAAGATTGCTGGGCACATTTCCTATGTTGCTGTGCATAGGAAAAATTGCATTAACATCATTATAAAACCCTCCTTTCAGTACTACTCAAAGAATTTTCATCCAAAACCCTACCAACTTCATATTTCTATTATATGGATTAAGCTTACTTCACTGCAATGCTTAATTTATAAATTGCATACTTTATTTCAGCAAACTGATAGTAACTATTCCTTTGAGCACCACACCCCTATCTATTCCACTTATCTTTCCATTTCCAATACTCTATGTGTTAGTTTGGAAGCTGCCAGAAATCTACCTACACTACTAAATAGGCAGAATACAGAAATCTCTACAAATATTACCCTAAATACCATCAAAAACAATAGGAAGCAAATTGACAAAAATCCACACACAGAACAACCAACTAGAACTCCACTAAAAAAGTAGAACACTAGCAAAAACAGCACTTCACAACAACTAACTAGTGCTATTTATCTTTACATTTTGCACAAACACTATCTTTTGAAAACATCCATTGTATGCTGTTCTGTTACATAGAGGCACGAGTGTAGACACAGAGCATTGTCTTTGGTGAGTGGAGAAAGATAGCACAGTTCTTCCTTTTCTTTGTGCCACTTCCTCTATCTCTGGCCTGCTGTCCTTAGAGTGGAGCCATTTCCTGGTTTTTCACCTCAACTCAGCCTTATACTTGTTAGACACCACACTCATTCATTAATCATGCACCTCTGTCCAACTCAGCAACTTCCACCATGGCTGACTCCAATCTCAAAGTAGTATTCAACTTCACTAGTCCTGTTTTTGACATTATTCACCAGGGCCTATGATTAGACTATCAGAAAGACAATCCAAGGGTCATTGAGCATCTAACAAATGCATGGGAGGCAGATAGAGATGCTTGCATTGCAGCCTAGAATATGCAAAATAAAGCAGAGACTAGGGTAGCTGAGCAAATTGAACTAACCCACAGAGTGCAAGAAGAGGAAGAGAAGAGACTAGCCCAAGAGGAAGTTAAACACAAGAAGCAGGAATCTGACAAGAAAAAATCCAAGATGAACCCCTTCATGCTGGGTGCATCTGTTGCTGACATTCTAGTTCACCCATCCTTGCATTATACTTTGCAAAAGCTAGCTACCTTCAACTATATTAAGCTTTGATACTTTACCCTCACTGCGAAACTTGATGCAGTGAAACACTCCAACAAATCTCAAGCCAATAATACTTTTAGCATCTCCAAAGTCAACAACCACCTCACTGTATGCTCTATTGCATTTGTTAAAGTGTCATGTAATGCTCTATCTGATCACGACCTATCCTTCTTAGAGTTTCTCTAGGTCAAGAACTTTTTTCTTAATTACACTAGAAAGGCCAACTGGCCATGCATGCACATAGACACCCTTGTAAAGTTCTTCTGGTTACTGGAAATTCACCTGATGGTTCAGCTGTCCCTAGATGAGAAGATAGTCCTAACCTATGCCTCTTGTGTCCACCTGAACTGGCACCAAGAGCTCAAAGCCAGCCATGAATACAATATATCCATGACCAATCAATACTTACTGCAGACCATCACAGACAAAGTCAGAGCCCTCAATGATGAACTCATCAAAGCAAAAGTACATTCCCCTACCCCATCTCCAAACACCTCACTTATCCTGTCCATTGGTTTTCCTCTCATAAACATTCCTGACATATTATACCTAAATACTATCATAACTGTGCCCAGTTCTCTCTCTCCCCTCATTGTGGCACCACAGATAATGTCCTGCCACTAATCCACTCTCAGATGCTCGACTTCCTAGACTGGCCAGAGTCATCATTGAGTCACATAGGGCAGAGATCATGATTGTTCCAGCCGTGCTCTGAGTGCCAGGATCATAAATATCATTGAACCTCATACTCCTGCTCCCCAGGCCCAGCCTGGGAGTGATGAGCGCAGGGCCACTCCCCTGGCAACACTCACAGCAGATGCCAAAAGGGTATCTCTTGGTCCCAATCCCACTTACCCAAACCTGCCTCTTGCAACCAACTGAGAAGCAAGAGTGGCAAGTCAACATGTCTCAAATGCCTCAGGTGGTTTGCACATGATATATGAAACTGCAACAATGAGGAACTATGGAATGGATTCCCTGCCTGCTGCTGCTGTGACTCAAATGGCTATCTTATCAATTCCCAGAATCAAACAGTATGCACCAACTGACAGTGTCCCCTCAGTTGTCATCTCAAACACTCAGCCCTACATGAGTGCACCAGCTATGGCAGTACCAATTACAGAGTCCAGGAATACTCTAAAGCTCAGAAGAGCTAAGGCTCTAACTCTCTACATTTCCAAGGCTTGGGAACACTGGCTTCAAGCTGGCAATATCACAGATAAATATCCATATATATCTGATGGTCTTTGTCACAGCTTTTATGTCAGCCTTTCTAATCTAAGTTCCTCCTTCACCTTCCCTAATAATTCCTCAATTGAGCTGTACACTGACATGTTCAAAGACATTGTAGACAAACAATTTGCCAAAGGATGCTATATCAGTCCTTTCAACTTAGCAACCATGGTATAACTTCTTGGTCCAATTCAAACAGCCTCTCTATTTCTAATATTCAAGCCTGGTAAACCAGGCAAATTCTGCCTGGTCCAAAATCTATCGTTCCTGCTCAATTCCTCCATATCCAACATCTTGGCAGTCAACTCATGTGTAGACCCTAACCTATTTTCAACCCACTACAGTACATTTCATATAATGTCCTTGCTTATCTCACATCTCTTCTCTGGTTCTGAGATAGCAGTATGTGACATAGCTGAAGCATACAGAACTATTCCCTTCCATCCATTCCAATGACCCTCCCTGGCTGTCTAATTAGCAGATAACAAATTTGCCATTGACACTTCTCTTTGTTTTGGCTTTATCCCATCAGGTGATATTTATGAAAAACTGGATGAAGCTGGAGTGGACATAATGAGACATGTAGGCATTGGCTCCATTGCCAGATGGGTAAATGACCACATATTTTTTTGCATTCATCACAAACACCTCCCCACTTACAATCACCTGTGAGCATTATTAGCTAAACAAATTACAGAAGGAAGCTACATTACAGAGAGAGACAGATCCTGGTTCACTGGAGACAAACTACCAAATGATAGAATAGAGGAGTTTGACAAGGACATGTCATATTCCCTCAAAGACCTCACCCAAACCTCCCCTCATTCTGTATCCAATCTAGAATTCTGCTATAACATTTCAGACATTGATATAATCTCTGACCAACTCAAAATATCATGGAAAATATCCAAGGACATCCTCTTTATCTCCAAATCCATGTTTATCAGCCTAATCTGGGACCTAAATGTGTGCACAGTCACCCTTACTGAAACCAAGCATCTGAAATACATAAACACTATCACCAACTGGGAAGATAAACATACTCACACGTTGCATAAAGTGCAGAAGCTACATGGCAAGTTGCTCCATATCTCAACTATTTTCCCAGCAGGTTGTGCCCACCTTGTTAACCTTGAGATGATGCTAGAGATCTTTGATAACAACCCTTTTATGCTCAAAACCCCCCCACATACAACCCTGGATGACATCACCTGGTGGAAAGACACACTCAGCACTCTACCACTACCAGCCATCCCCCTTTCTGGCCTCCAGTGGATACACAACTTCCATGCCTTCTCAGATGCCAGCTCATCCATCAAAATCAGTGTCATCATTGGCCCATAATGGTATGCCTGGTATCTCAAACCTGGTTTGTCTGCTAATGGCTGCGATATCAGATGGACAGAGAGTGTTGGCTTCGAGCTCCTTATATGAGCAATTATTGATATTTGCCCCCCCCCACATTCATTTCAAGGTTTTTGGAGATAACAGTGGAGTGGTTGACAGATGGTCAAATGGCCATAGCAGAAACAAAAGAGTCAATGATGTCTTCAAATGAATACACTCACTTTTACAGGACTGAGTGCAATGTTATTGCTTGACACACCCCCAGCACAGATAACCCTGCAGATGGCCCATTCTGTTGTATATATTCCTTCCCACATCTTCTCCTTCCAAGAATCCCTATTCCCTGAGACCTCCTTTCCTTCATCAAAGACTGTGCCATCCACAGCACCCCCTTATCAAGCCCACTCCTCCTTGATAGCATCCATACTATCCTGGGACCAACAAGTCAATTACACACTGCCAGCCCCCATCATTAGTACTCTTACCCTATTATCCATGAATTAGCGGTCAGCACTAGCCCAGCCCAATCCTGCTCTCCACCCCTCTCCACTCCAGCCCCCATGCAAAGCAAGAGACCACCTACTGTATTCCTCTGATTCTTTGTAATACCATGCAGTACTAATGATTAGACTACTGTGGCCCTTTCAGATGCTGACATCAGGCAAATCCATGAAGTCATTTTGCATACCTGGATGAACAGCACAAAAGAGCCTTATGATTTGGACCTCCTGGCCTTTCACATTTTCTATGACAGCAAAGCAGTTCCTGAACCTCAATGCACTTCCACTGACACCCCAGTCATTGCCACCTTCATATCCACTCTCACAGGCTCCTACTCCAGAAGTGCTATTATGAATTACATGAGTGGAATTTGCACCTGGCATACTATTCACAGGCTCAACTGGTCCATCAACAACAATGAAGTAGAGGCCCTCCTCAAAGCTGCATTGTCCCTCACCCCCCCTCACTCCAAGTGAGCACTGCATGAACTCTATACTATAGGAATTATAGCTAATATACAGAATTACCTCAACACAGCCTCCCCACTGCATGCCACAGTGTTTGCATGTCTCACTACTGCCTTTTACACAACTGCACATATGGGTAAGCTCATAGTTAAGATGCTCCACATCTTCAACTCCCTCACTTACATAAAATCCTCAGATATCTCAGCACAACAGAACTGCCAGAGAAACCTGGTTACAGACTTCCACCTGCTGAAAACAAAATCAGCACCAACTGGAAAGGACATAAGTTGGGCCAGGCAGGTCAGCTTCTCAGATCTCCAAGCCACCCTTGACAACATTGAAGGGTAAGTTTCACAGGAGGTATTCTAGGGTCAATCCAATGCAGATTCCATGCCCATGCAGTGGGGGTCTACTGGCAGCTTTTAGTGTGGAGGCTAGGACCAATAGGAATTTGCTCCAGGTAAGAGAAAGGTGGTTTTTGCCATAACAGTAGGTGAAAAGTGGTCCGTTTTAGAGAAGGAAATTGGATATCAGGTGGTTTTCAAAGGCAGATAGAGCAGTGATGCCTTCCTTGTTTACCTCCATTGTCACACCCAAATTCTCACCCCATACATTCAGACCCAGCCTGCCCTACACAAGGCATTCCTAAGACTAACCCTACCACCCATCCATTGAAACTAATGAGTCCTTTGTCCCCCATCTTCTAATTTCCAGATCTGTGTCTATTGCACCAGGCATTGCCAGACAACTACCATATGGGTCAGTAGCTTACCATAGCCCTAGGTCTTTGGAGCCAGATACTGCTGTGTATTGCTATCCATATCCCTGCCTCATATCTCACCACTGTATTATTCTTAGCATATCATATAATCTGTGTTGTATATATACTATATCTAATCCACTTGTTCATTGTCTTTTCCTGACCACTAGATCCTAAGTGACTGTTAAGAACAGGATCTCTGGGTAACTCTGGGACTTCTGGAGTTAGTATGAGCAGTAGGGACTTCACTTTACCATGTGTGATATGCTCTTGCCAGAGTTCGCATCCCAGATTTTGAAATTGGATTGGATAAGGGACTTAGACATTTGGGAGAATGTCAAGTCAAGTGAGGATCAGAGGGAGGCCATCAAAGCTTCAGTTTCAGAGTCAGAAGAGAGGATCTAAGTTGATATTCAAACTAAAGAACTACATGGCTCAGAGTACAGGAGTTTATATATGAAGTCCAGAATGGATTAGTAACAGAGGTTGGTAAGTGGATCAGTAATCCGATAAGTAAGTAAATAATGGAACAGAGAGTCTGGGGATGTGAGAGCCAGAGCTGTGCTCCTAAGCAAGATACAGCATTGGGAGATAAACTACAGCGAGACTAACAATATAACTATACAAGTAAAAAATAGAAAGAAGTAAAAGAGAACAAGGAAAGTCTGGATGGATGGAGTTGCATTCTCTGTGAGAACACTCTGGAGTTGATTGAATAGTTGTCTGGAGGTGTGGAGTTGGGACTTAAGGATTTCTGGGATATGACAGTATTCCTCTCTTAGGCCTGAACCCATGAAGGCCTATATGAGAAAGGAGGTGGATAATGCAGAGTTTAGAATGTTGGGGTCTGAAAATTTCTATAGGTTTAAAAGGGATCGCAGTATGCCTCTTGTTCTCTACTAACAACTATCACTATCCTCTAACATGTCCACTTCCCTTGACATCACTGACTGGTCCAACATGTGTCTTGCAGAGGACAAAAACAACAATGAGGAACTCAGTGCTGCTAAGTACATTGAATGGTGAAGAAGGGCCAAAGTGTGCAAGGAAGTGGTGAAGAAGAAGGTGTGCAAGGAAGCAGAGAGGAGGGCATACAAAGAGGTAGCCAAGAAGGCCCATGACAAGGAAGAGTGGCAGAAGGTGGCAGAGATGTGCAAGGCTGAGGAGGCAGCAAAATGACAAGTAAGTGGTCCCATATCTGGTGGATTTTTACTGACAGAGCTAGGCAGAAGAGGTCACAGCCCAACAGCAGGTGAAGGGAAAGAAGTGGGCATCAGAACCACCATCGTGCACCCAGTGCAATGACCACAGACTTGAGTGTGTTCTCGGATCTGAAAAGTTGAAGTTGTGCATGGAGTGCTGGGAAGCAAAGGCACAATATGAACAACCTGGGAATGAGCAACCAGAAAAGCGCCAGCAGAAAGCAAGGATGAAGGCAATGGTGGTGCCAGAGGTGGGGCCTAGCAGCTTCAAACAGAAGGAGGGATACAGGAGCTCATTGGAGGGGACTGCTGGCATTGTTGTGATGCTTGGTCAGATCCATGACATGTTGGTTTGTCAGAACCAATGCCTTGACCTCCAGAATGAGCTCCTGCAGGGGCTGGTGGAGTTAAAGGAGAAGGAAAAGTACCAGGTAGAGTTAGAGTCAGAGCCAGAGAATGGGAAGAAGGAGGAAGTGAGGATGGAGGTGGAGGAATTGGAGAGGGAGAAGGAGGAGAACAGGAAGGGGTCAGAGGAGTTGTTGGTGTTGTCAGAGGACTAGTAGGTAGCAGTAGATAGCTTCTTCTTTGCCCTTAGTAAAAATACAATATATTCTTTTCATGCATGTTCAAACTGTGTGAGGGCTGGGCTTGTCTGAATACTGGAGGTGGAGGTTGTGCAGGAGCTTGGATGCATGACTTAGCTTCATGGCTAGTAACCAGGATGTTTCCTTGTCAGTTCCTTCATAGCCAGACCAATGCACTAAATAGAGAAGTTTACAATTGTGGCATCAATGATCAATCTTAGAGTTGAGGATTTCAGAGATCTCATACTCCAGTTCTCTGTCTACCTCAACCAGAGGTGGTGGACTTTGTACACAATTGGGTATTGTGTTGGGGATTGCAAGCTCTAGCTGTGAGATGTGAAAAACAGAGTGTATAAACTTTATAGAGTCTGGAAGGCAGAGAATAAAGGAGTGACTACCTGCCTGAGCAATAATGGTGTAAGGCCCAAGGTTCTTTTTAAAGAGTTTTTTTGAGGGCCTGGTGGAGCAGAAGTATTTTGCTTTGACAAAGACCTGGTCACTGACTTTGAAGTCCGATGCCGGAGTCTATCTGGCGTTTATGGATTCTTGGTAATGCTCTTGAATGACGGCCATCTCCTCATGGAGGAATTGGTGTATAGATTCAAGGTTGACAGAGTATTCATGAGCCCAGGCAGAAGTGAGGTCACGTTCAGGATGAACAGAGATGTTGAAGTGATAGCCCTTATTGGCAAAGAACAATGATACCCCTGTGGTAGCACTCAGAGCATTGTTGTATATGAACTCCACAAGGGGCAGGAGTTTGGACCAGTTGTCCTGTTGATAGTTACAATAGATCTGGAGGTACTGCTTCAGGATCTGGTTGATTCGTTTCACCTGACCATCTCCTTTCAGATGCTAACCAGAGGTGAAGTGGAGGCAGGTATCTAGGGCTTTTCTGAGTGAGCAGAAGAAGTGGGAGACAAACTCAGAACCTCTGTTGGAGGTGATGTGGGATGGGACTCCATGCTTTGAGAAGACATGGAGTAGGAAAAGTTTGGCTAACTGCAGAGATGTTATTGTGTCATGTATAGGGATGAAAATGCACTGTTTGGACAGGTGATCTATGACTACAAGTATGGTGGTATAACTGGAGGATTCAGAGAGTTGCTCGATAAAGTCCATGGATATGAAGTTCCACGGCTTCTTAAAGATAGGGAGTTGTTTCAGAAGTCCGTAGGGCTTGTGTCTAGGAACTTTTGCATAAGCACAGAACGTGCAAGAGGAGACATACTTCTTGACAAAGATGCATAGTCCTGGCCAAGTGTATTTGTGATGAACTAGCTCCATGGTCCAGTTCTGTCTGAAGTGTTCAGAGAGCAGATGATCATGTTTATACCAGAGAACTTGGAGGCAAAGGTTGTTGGCATCTGATACATAGATGTGGTTGTCGAGACAGAGGAATCCATCCATGTCAATGGACCAATAGAAGTCAGGGAGTTTGGAAGTGGACATATGGATTGTAGCTAGAGGGTTAAAAGGAAGGGCAGAGAGGATGTCATTATGGAGTTGTTTGACATTGAAAAGGGTGCCAGCTTGGAGTACCAGAGCTGCAAGATAAGTAGCTCAGAGGGATGATGTGAGCTGTTCCTAAGTGAATACTGGATAGAAGTTGTGAGGATTGATGCAAGCGTAATCCTTATCCCCCTCTTTGGGATAGATATCCCAGCATCTAGTGAGGACATCAGACTTTGCATTAAGTTGCCCCAGAAAGAAACAAATGATGGCATTGAATTAGGAGAGAAACTTCAACCAGTGGGCTTGTTGCTGAGTCAGGAGTTTGATAATGGCAAAGTACTCAAGGTTCTTGTGATCTGTGATAATGTCGATAGGAATTCTGAAGTCTTCAAGGTAGTGACACCAAGTGTCATATCCCAGAATTTTACCAAGTCATCTTCGATACTTCCAACCCCAACTCCATGTAGATAATACAAACTCCAGACTCATCTCAATCCAGACACACTTCTGGACTTCTGGACTTGCTCGTACTTAGTTCTTTCTCCATTGTAGTTATATTCCTTCTTGTTTCTCTTTATGCATTAGTCCCACTCCTTAGACTTCTCTGATTCTATGCTTCATTTAGGAGCATAGCTCCGGCTTCCTCCTTTACTGGATACATTCTACTTACGAATTCCAATTATTAATCTGACTCCAACTCTGTATATAAGGCTTCATACTTACAATGTACAAGCCTCAGTTCAAATATCAACTATAGTCATCAACTCTCTCTCATCCCTCACAGGACAAACTCTGATCACTCCGACCACTCTGACCTTGCGCTCTGTAAATAAGGGCTGAAGGAACTCAAGCAAGGGCACAACATATATGTTGAAGCCAAAGCCCATTTCCTTCTGTCTTACCCTATACTCTGGACTTTCTCTGGAACTATCTGGAGTTAAACTGGACTTAACAGTATATTCGAACTCATACTTGCTTAGAGTTCACTAAACCCATTCCTATGACCACTAAGGCCTTTATCAAGACACGCACCCAGAAACAGCATGAAACAGAAGCCACGTCCTCCGTCTCTACTGCCATTCTGGATGCCCTTAGCATTTTCGCCAGTTACTGTGGCAGCTCTCCAGCTGTTCCCAGATTCATGGGCTTTATGGCCTGTGGACCCAGCACCTCCAAGAACATCCTGTTGCCTCCAGGTGACTCCACTCCCACATCCTCTTCTTGAATCATTGAGCTTCTAAATGAAGACCAAACTAAAGGACCCACAGATCCCTTTCGTGGTCCCAGAGGTCCCCCCAGAAGTCCCCCAGGTGATGATCCAGGCTTGTCTGGAGATGATGAGCACCCCTTTTGTGATCCCAGAGGTCCCCCCAGAAGTCCCCCAGGTGATGATCCAGGCTTGTCTGAAGACAACAAGCTACCGGATCTTGATCCTGTGGACTCTAATGATGAAGAACTTTTCATGGAGCAGTTAATGCTCTAGTATCCATACTCCAGGGTCTTGCATGTGCCTCATGCAAACCTCCCTCAGAATCAACCCAGTGAATGAAGATCCGAGAGCCAGACACATTCAATGGAACTGAGCCTTGCAAGCTCCGGGCTTTCTTAGTCCAGTGCAAGCTCAATTTCCAAGATCACCCCCACACCTTTAGTACTGAGCATGCTAAGGTAGTATTTTCCCAGTCCTACCTTAAGGGCATGGCTCTAGAATGGTTCGAATCAGACCTTCTAGAGTTAGGAAATCTGGAACTCCAACTGCTATGGATGAATAGTTACCAGGACTTTGTCCTGGAACTGCAAACCATCTTTGGCCCACATGACCCCATCGGAGACACAGAACACCAGCTTGATCACCTTACAATGAAGAATGGTCAACAAGTCAATAAGTATATTGTTGAGTTTAATCACTTGGCTTTACAACTCCAAGGTTACAGAGAAGGTGCCCTCTGGCACTACTTTTACAACAGACTTCCCAACCACATCAAGAATGAGATTTCCTATGTCAGAAAGCCTACCACACTCACAGAAATGCAAACCCTCATGCAGTCTATTGATGTGTGTTATTGGGAATGCAAATCTGAGATAGACCAACAAGCTAAAGTAACAATGACATCTACTCCCAAACCCTAACAATCATTCTCCAGAAAGTTCTCCACTGCATCTACCAACCCCAGTACCTCCAAGGACTTCCATGAGTTTAAAGGAAAATCAACTACCTCTGCTTCCATCTCCACTACCCCTGACCTAACCTCCAAGCTTGGAGAGGATGGTAAACTTACCTCTGCCAAGTGTAAATGCTGCTTCAACTTGAAGCTCTGCATATTCTGCGATCTCATAGGACATATGGCGAAAGACTGTCCCAAGTCTACCTTGTGCACAGCTAAGGGTCGAGCAACTACAACAACTTCAGAAACCAAACCAGAGGCTTCCTTGAAAGCAAAAAAATAGAGTGCAACCTTCCGAGCTCCACACAGACTGAAGGTTGCATTGAATTTGCCTGTGCATCAAAGGAGATTCACCTCAACATGTTTGCTCTCTCAGATCCCCATTCCCTTACTCCCTCTGTAACACTCGTTTCCTTTGATATGCCTGCGTTTCCAGCTCTCCTAGATTCCAGTTCCTCCAACTGTTTTATACAGTGACTTCAAAAACCCTTTCCATACTAATCCAGAATGTGGTGTGTGAAGCACACCACCAAACAGCGTGGGAATTACGCTTAGCTTTGGTGGAGTTATAAATAGTACATACTCTCGGCTACAATATTGCCCCCTAGGTCATGTGATTTGGTCCACATGCCAGAGAGATATGATCAATTCAAAACAGCAATACCATGGAAAGGGTTTTTTCACTTTTGAATTGATGACTAGGATCTTAGTCAAATCATTGAATATTTGCCATTGTTTGTTAGTACAAACAAAGATATACATGTAAATAGTATGTCTGAGTTTAAAAAAGTTCACACACTTCTTGATTCTCAACCACCATCATGGTCAGATCCCTCTCTCTTGCTCAACAAAGCTCTATCCTTTCATTGCTTGATGCTGGCTGCTCTGGTGAAGCTATTGCCAAGCAAACTGGTGTTAGCCCTTCCGCTATATCCAAACTTCACTCCAAGGAGTGTTCTGCCCTTTCCAAAGCTATTGGGGATTGTCCTTTCAAGCTTTCCCCTACCAACATTCTATATGCCCAACATCTTATTACCTCTGGCAAAGCTGAAAATGCTGTCCAAGTGACCAAAGCCCTTACCACCATCACCAACCAACCCCTCTCTGCCAATACTGTTCACCTTCACTTGAAGAAAGCTGGTATGAAGGCTATGGTGAAGTCCAAATGCCCCCTTCTCTCTTCTAGACATTGCAAAGCTTGTTTGGACTTTGCCTATGCCCACAAGGATTGGACTCTAGAGGACTGGAAGAGGGTAATATGGTCTGATGAGACTAAAATCAATTGCCTAGGATCAGATGGGTGCAAATGGGCATGGAAAAGAGCAGGTGAGGGGCTTAGTAATAGGTTGGTAGATGGAACCCTCAAGTTTAGAGGAGGTTCTCTGATGATGTGGGGCTGTATGACTAGGGAGGGCATTGGATTTGCTACCAAGATTGATAGTAGGATGGATGGGGACCTCTACCTTCAGATTTTGAAGGATGAGCTCCAGCAAACCCTGGAGTATTATGGTCTCAATTCTCCTGATACCATCTTTTAGCAGGACAATAACTCCAAGCATACCTGCAGGAAGGTCAAGAACTGGCTAGAGGAGCAAGAATTCAGCACTATGGTTTGGCCTGCACAGTCTCCTGATCTAAACCCTATTGAACACCTCTGGGGTTGTCTCAAGAGGAGGCTTGCAGAGCATGAAAACCCCTCCAATGGGATTCATGAATTGTGAAAAAGGATTCAAGTGGAATGGGATAGGATACCAGTTGAGGAGTGTCAGAAATTGATTAAAAGCATGCCTAGAAGGGTTCAGGCAGTGCTTAGAGCAAAAAGAGGCTATACCAAGTACTGATAATATCCAAATACCCTTGTTATTTCAAAAGTGAAAAAAACCCTTTCCATGGCATTGCTGTTTTGAATTGATCATATTTCTCTGGCATATGGACCAAATTACATGACCTAGGGGGCAATATTGTAGCTGAGAGTATGTACTATTTATAACTCCACCAAAGCTAAGCATAATTCCAACACTATTTGGTGGTGCACAAAGCACACCATATTCTGGGTTAGTATGGAAAGAGTTTTTGAAGTCACTGTAGCTCTGTAGATTAATGATATCAAAGTATTGCTCTATATTTATGTCTTGATAGCATATTAAAACTTTAGTCCCATAATTTACCTTGGATTGGGATCCTTGAATAGCAAGTTGCATGATAAGTGACTTTATTAGTTCTATTCATGGTATGTCTAACTATTCTGCTAGATTTGTGGATATAAAATCTGCAAGGGATCTGATATCAAGAAGAGTCTAGGCAGCATGGCCATTAACCTCTACCATTACAACTAGTGATTTTGGCAATAGTTGTTTGAAATCTCTTGTTACAGATACATTCTGCTGTAAAACTGGATAGGTTTCTGGTAGAATTTGCATTCTGTTGATTTGTACCATAGTTTCTTGTCTCCAAGGACTAATTCTCCAGATGACCTTGACTTTTTTGGTCATGCATTCTATTTTAGTAGCAGCTAATAATAACAGAGATATGTCTTCATCTTCTAGCTCAATTTCAGAGAATCAAGAAGATAAAATATTGTCTAGTATTTCATATAGAAAGTTCTCTAGCTCCTTGCTAGCTTTGTGAATCCTGATCTCATATCATTCAACTAGGTCAAACTATGCTCAGTGCAAAAGATCAGATGGCAAGTAAGTACAAGGTTCCACTTCTCTATTTCAAATAAAATATTAATTACTTTTTTGAGTCTTGCAAGTAGTGCAATTGAAGTAGTGCAGCTGCTCTGACCCACACCACAAGCATAACACTATCTACCTAGGAAACAAAAGCAAGAAAAGAAAAGACTGCAGCAAAGCAGCAGAAAGAGAAGACATGGCTGGCAATAAAAAAAGAAAAGGAGAAAAAGAAAGCAGCAGCAAAGAAAAACAAGGCTGAGGTGAAGGCTACAACCAAGGACAAGGACAAGGCCAAAGTGAGTCACTACTATCACTATTATCACCACCTCATATCCTCTAATAAACAATCACCACTTATGTATACCAGGCTATCATAGATGATACAAAAGCCATCAAGGTAAGCACTTTGGCATGGCCTTGCATAAACTGGCACTGCTGACAATTCATCTAGTCCAAGGGAGTAGCAGCAGGAGACAAGAAATTTGTAAGCACATCACTGATCTAAAAGATATTCTTGCTTTGCAGGCTTATATTAATAACCTGACATACAGGTTCCTGCTGTAAAGAATATTGAGAGTGGAATAATACAACAGTTTGTTGACCATATCACTACATTGGTAAAAGAGGTCACCTTGGACTATACACTGATCACAGTAATGGATAATAATGATCTGGGGCATGGACCAATGATAAAGTACAGAAAAGTCAACCAGCATGACATTAATGAGAACTTTATGAAGGAATTTATTGCAGGTATTTAGTGTCATGACCTGCAGAACCATGTGGCTGCCAATGTTATGGATATTGGTGTACATAAGGCCAATATTGACCTCACCTCATTAGAGCCAGCAAAAAATAACTCATATATCAATCATATTAGATGAAGGCCTGATGCTGTCAAGTCAAGTCAATTCTATACAATGATAACCACCATTTCCACTACATGTGTACAAAGTCTGACTGGATCAAGTCACTCTGGCAATACAAGCAATCCAAGAAACTGCTGTCACAGGGTCCACCTGAAGAAAAGGCAGTTGGATCATATTCCATCATGAGAATTTCCTCAATCTATAAAGCAAAAGCATTGCCCATGGTAAGTAAATGTTTCCATTTAGTCTGCTCAGCTCTATTTTCCAGGCTCACCTGTTTCTTTGCATACCAGTATCCAATCTTAGTTATAAATTCAGGTATCAGATATATCATTCCCAGGGTATGAAATACTTATAGCTAGAATATGCTCAGCCCATCAGGCTAATGGATCACCTACTCAATACTGATCACTAGATGGATTATTTATCATAAAGCTCTCTAATATAAGCTTATACAAACTCAAGAGGCATGCATTAACAAAGTGCCCTTTTTCTTTGCACTTGAAGCATACTTTATTTACTATGGCATAATCATGTTCATCTTTTAGTAGTCTAATTTTTTCTGTTAGATGTCATTCTAGCTTTGCCAATCCAGGACCCTTCTGATTTCCATACTTTAGTAGCCTAGACCATCCCTTTCTAACTGCTGGTTGATGTCCATTTTGAAAAAGACCATTCAATTAGTTTAGTTAGTCACAATTTCACCATGGGCACTTCATTCTCCATAATTCTAGACCAGGTTCAAGTCAGCCAAGATTGCTCATAGCCCATTCTCAACTCCTTACCCTTTGGTTAGCAATTAGGTCCACTTTCAACAGAATATGCAATTTCAATCACTTCTATTATAGCTATTACTTCACTTAACAAAGACTTTTTAGGATTGAATTTATCTTTCCATAGCTCTGATTGCATTCAGAACTGAAACCCACTCCATAGTTTTATAATCTTTTCTTAGTCACTCATATCATCAATCAAGTTCCAGAGTTTATATAACTTGGAAACTTATTCATATATGGTGTATTCTCATTGTAGGAAATTATTCAGATTTCATTATTGTTTTGTTCTAAAGTCCACAGAAAAGCAACTATTAAATAACTCCAAGAAAAAGCAGTGCATGCCATACTTATATGGATCATTCACTACTTCTCAGATGTAAAATTCATGGATCTTGCCATTAAAGTAGTAAGACAGGACAAACATCTATTTATCTGTCTTAACTTGCCCTGCCTTTACATATGTCACTTCCTAAGTAAGAAACTGATAATATGCTTGGAAATCCAAAAATCCATTATATTTAATGGGTGGTATTGATTTCAGTTTATCATAGCATGACTTCTTTTTCCTGTTCTTAAATCTAGCCCCTTTTTATCATTTGAGCAATGATGAATGCTCCTATTTCCTGAATAACCAGTATTGTTTTTTGTGTGATCATCAATGTCAGTGATGTCATCAACTATCTTTAGATGATAATAACATTGAAGTATCTCAGCTTGTGAATTCATTTCCAGATAATCCAGACTTGTTACTGCCAAATGAAGGACTTGTTCCTTCCAAATTATCTAAATCTGAATCTCAAATTCTTTCCTTTCTAACTTGGCCTAGGGCTTTTTCTAAGTAGCTGGTTGGAGCTATTTGTTGTGCAGGTTTAATAATCTGGTTTTCAGACTTCTTAGGACTTCTTACTTTGGTACTTAATGTTTTTGCTATTAATTGCTCAATAGAAACAGAATTGACTTGTTGTTCTTTTCCTGTTTATGATGCTATTGTTTTTCTAAGATGGATAATCTTTTCTTTTGCTTTTTTGAATGAATATCTGACTTAGAGATGGATATTTCATTTCTAGCAATTTCAGACACTCTGCTCCTAGAGCTGTGATTTTTTGACTAATTATCTTTTTTCTGATTAGCAAAATGCTTCTCACTTTATTTGTGCAAAGCCTGATGCTATGCTTCTATATCAAGCTCATTCTTGCTCAGATACATATCTTCCTGGTTTCTTGAATCAACATCTTTGCCTTTTGGTTAAGAAAGTCCCTCTAAAAGGATCAAATCCTAACTTGCCTTAATATCCTAAGATTTGATGAGGGGCCAATATTTGAAGAAGAGAAAAGAAATTCCAAGACTATTAAATACATGAAATAGTATACTACTTATATACTCTAAGGCTCCTATGCACAGATTATGAGAGTCTAAAGTCTGGATAGAGAATAAAGTATGTAAAATGACATATGTAAGTGATAACCCAGAGTAAAAGGATTTAACATAAATATATATATATATAAATGTAAGATCTAGATAAGGGTAACTATAGATACAAGGTCTAGATTTAAGGTCTGGACTCAAAATAAAAACTTAAGATAACTTAAAGGTAAAGCCTAAGGTATAAGAGCTCAGCTTATATTATAAATATATATTGGAATGAGATGTGTGATATGTATAATCCACATATAGAATGAGATAGTGTTCAAGACCTACTAGTGATCTAATATCACTATAGATGAAATATGAGAATATGTTTTAAACTAAGAAAGATCTAAATAAGAGATCATGAATCTATAAATATAAAATATAAAAAGAAAGGTTCAGATCTAGAATATAGAGTTAATCTAGTATAAGCTTGATTAGTACTTGGATGTTATATGTTATAGGGTGCATGGCAACCATGTAATGACAACAATTAGTCAGAGGGCATGCAGCAGCCTTATCATGACTAAGCATGGTTTATAGTCTTATATGCTTGAACTATGTTATATATTACATAAGCTAAATCATGTTAAATAGCTTAGAGGTGAGAGGTTAGCTAGACATAGCTAAAGGCTTGATTAAGATCTAGCTAAGGGTTTTGCTAAGAATAACTGAACATAGCTAAGAATATAACTAAGATCCAGTGAAGATTTGCTGAGGCATTGCTAAATGATAAGAACTTGGCTAGAATATAAGCCATTGATCCTATGTATGGTTATGTACTATATTATAGTGCAAACAGTACTATAAAGCACTGAATAAATGATATACCAATATGTTAGATGATACAAGAGTATATAATATACTAGTAACAAATACAAGTATATAGAATGTTAATAGAGTATAGACTTAATATATAGAATAATATGGACAAAGTACATTATAGAGCATAAAATCATTTCACTCTCCTTCCTGGTAGGTTCTAATAAATAATCAGTTGCTACTACTATTTCCATATGCTTATGAACTTAGTTTTTTTCCTCTACAAACAGACTTTTCTCTGCTGTGTGTAGAGTATGAGCTACAGTATCTCTGTACTATGAGTAATTGTTAAGACCATGCCAGGATCTCCTGAGAGTAACTCCAGATCTCCAGAATTTAGATGAATAAGCATTCAGCTTCACCTTATATGGTATGCCAAGTATCAGATTAACTCATATTTCAGAGCAGAAGGGATATGGCTCAGAGGATGAGGAATAAAGAGAGAATTAAAACAAGATCAGATTGGAGTCTGTATTTAGGTTGATTACAAGCTAGAGTATACAGATTTTGAAGGGTGTTTATATACAGGGACAGAATCAGATTAGTAATGAAGTAATGGAGACAGATTGGTAAGGAAATCAGAATGGATGTATAGAGGGGCTGGAGCTGTATTCCTAAGTAAACACAGAGATGGAGAAATCTACAAGGCAGAGCTAATACTAATATAGTATAGGTGAAATGGAGAGGTATGTGAGTGACTAGATACAAGTCCAGAGATCAAAGTTGTGTTTCTAGACAAGAATGCACTAGAGTTCAGGATTAGAAGGGTTGGAGGTGAATCTGGAGGACCAGATGAATGGGATATGACAGTAATAGATCATCCAGTAGTCAACATGCTTTTATTGCTATATAAGCTGCACTATTTTTTATGCTTTACAAGGGTCCATGGATCAACTGGAGGCTCCATTTTCCATTCTGAGGCTTTTAAAATATCTGGTTCCATTTGACTAGTCATATCTAGAGTTGTATATACAGTATATGTACATAGTTATTGTTAGCAAGGTTATTATCAGACCTCATCTCACTCCTTGCCATCAAAGTGATGAGGGATTGTGATCTCAATATCATAATGTTACAATAAAATTATGCTGCAGATAATGTTAAGGCAACATGTTATTTGCCAGATAACTCAAACATAGGGAATTGCAGCAGAGATAGCTGCTGAGGGCCAGATGACTTACTTGCTGTCTGTCTATAGGAGGCAAAGGGCAGAGATTCAGATTTGTTGATAGTACTATGAAAAGTATAGTGACTCATTATTTTATTGATATTGATATTGGATAAAGAAAAGATAGAACAGATATTAGTTTTTATGAATCTGACAATATAACCTAGGTCTATCTGGATAGGCCAAACCTTTCAGGTCCATAAGTTATTAGTGAATTTTGTTATAGATTATCAAGAAGTAAGAAAAGATAAATCAAGAACTTGACCCAGTCAAAAAAGATATGACAACTAGTTCTAAAAGAGACAGCATCATAATAAAAGAGTCTTACTTGATAGCATGGGTCAAGTCCAAGTTGTATTCCAGAAGACTATTCTACATAACCTGTATATATGTCATATATCATATCTCTGATCCTCTGAAACCATCTCTGATCCTCAAATCCACAGACTCTGATATGTTCTTGCCCAGAGACACAACTCTAACCTTCAGACTTTTACTTTAGTTACCCTTTATTCTCCTATAATATGTATATTAGCATTAGCTCTACTTCATAGATATCTCTATCCTGTATCTTGCTTAGAAGCACAGCTCTGACACTCTATACATCCAGCTTCATTTCTTCTAACCAATTACCTCCATACTTTGATTACTAATCATTTCTGACTCCATATATAAACTCTATCTCTAATTCCATGTATTCTTTAGTCAGAATTCTAATGTACCTATGATCACTATAATCTCTCTGAATCTCAATGATTCACTCTGATCCACCTCCATCTCCTATCTCCTATCTTTTTTATCAACTTTAAAAAATGGAACCCAGACTCAGATAAGAATAACATATATATTAAAGCCAAGTCCTATTTGACTCTGTGAATTTCAGAGTTTCAGAGTTCATGTCATATCCCATTCATCCAGTCCTCTGAACCCACCTCTGATCCCTCACTCTAGAACTCCAGTGCATTCCCACCCAGAGATGCAACTTCAATCCCCAGACTTGTACCTACTCATTCACATACATATCTTTATTCCACCTGTACTAAATATATATTAGTCCCATCTCTTAAATTCCTCTGTCCCTGTGTTCACTTAGAAACATAACTCCAGTTCCCTTTGTACATCTATTCCAGTTTTCTTACCAATCTGTCTCCATTCTCTGTTACTAATACATTTCCATCTCTATATATAAACCCTTTGAACTATGTACAAACTCTAGCTTGTAATCAACTTAGATATGGTCTTCAGTCCTATCTCTTACACTTTCTCCAAGCCATATCCCCTCTGCTCTGAAATATGAGCTAGCCCAATACTTGACACAGCATATAAGCTGAAGCCAAACACTCATTCTGTCCAAAACTCCAGAAATCCAGAGTTATCCTTAGAAGATCTGGTGTGGTCTTAACAGTTCAATATCAGACCCTCTGGCATAGTCTTCACAATATAGAGTATTTATACATATATACTAGAGCTATTAGCCATATTGAAGATACAGTCAGTTTCTGCAAGGCCACAGTAGTCAAGTTATGAAAGAATGTTCATATATAGTTGTCATGTATCTATCTGGTCACATCACTGCCCAATTGGTTGCTCTCATTACAATGTGGCATAAGGGCAAATAGGTATGTTGAGTCTCTTGGCACACATAGTGTGGTCAAATGACCTTGCAAGTGAATATAGCACAAATATGTATAAATAGTGGGGTAGAGGCCATAAGTTGGGAGTAAGCAAGATGGGATAAAGGCAAGTAAAGTACTTGCATGCAATTTTATCATGTCACATGATCTGCTTGCACAACATTTTCAAAGTCCCCATGGAATAGAAAATGTACATAAGGCTACACTTCATTAGACTCTAGTAGTACTAGTGTTTGCAGATACATGTTCTATCCCATTTTACAATTTAATTTTCATTGAATATGTATGCATTTTTAGTATCTGATTAGCTACCATCACCTAGTAGTCAAGAAACATGTTTTTGATGTGCTACTGGCCCTACCTATGGCGAGCTGGAGCGACCGTGGGAATCTGGAGCATGCTGTGCCGTCTGTCCTTGTCTTAGCAGACAGCTTCATGTGGCGAACATATATAAGGTTTAATTCCTCTGTGTGCTCCGTGTGCTCGGCCTGATTGGGCACTTTGGCCCTTGGGACGGAATCATTAAGTTTGCCAAGCGCGGCGAAGTAAATGTGTTGATTTCCTGATCCGTGCCGCAAGTCGACTCGGTGCGTGATAGGGGGAAAAGTGTATGGGTGGCCGCCAGGCTATGGCGTGGGCCAAGATGTCAGTCGGAGACTCGGGGCTTGAACTTACATCCGAGAACTCAGCCTACACCGGGTGGCGTCTTCTTTCTCAACATCATGTAATCAACTCCCTTTCGACTACCTTTGAGACCCAAATCGATAGTCATCTCACTAGAATCTGCCGCACGTTCCACGTTACAGGGGTACTCAAGTACTCACGAACGGAAGCTTTTGTTAGTCGCTTTCCTCCCCACGAATTATTTGGGGCAGAAACCTCAGGCGAGGTGATATTGAGGAACGCAGTCTCAGTGAATGTGTTTCAACCTTGGACATGCGAAGCTTTTGGAAGAACATGGTTTCCAGTGAGGAACTTTGATCTACTCTCCGTCATCGTCCCTGAAGGCCTGAAGGCCGAGTGCCTGTCCATCACCCTACATGATTCCCTATGGTAAGCGATATAGCCTGGCAGAATTCCATCGTGTTTTCCCCCTTTCATTGTCATTGGCAGACACGCTTGTCAGACACAGGAATAATGAGAGCCTTTATCGAGCGGATCGGTGTCCTTCGCATACACGTCGGCCTTGTCGGGGTACCCGTGGCCATGATGATCGGATCAATCACCTCCATCATCCTGGAATATGTCTCGCACTCAAACTGACATTCGTAACGTTGTGCTACGAATGCCGTGCATGATGCTCAGCCTTCCTCTCACACGTGCTGTGTGGAATGAGTTAAATTTGGAAAGCACCATTTGGGGCCCAGGACTACGTCTAACGTATAATTGCAAAGCAAAGGAAAGACGATCCCCCACCATTCTGTCCGTCTGCTTCTTGATCACCGTACCTAGATTGTACAACAACAACAACCCCTTACATGCAATTCCACATCCTAGAGCTGCCTGAGCATATCTCAGGTGTAACCTACTGCGTGTCCGGCGTCATCGCTGCTCTTACCCTGATTTCGATTTGGAGGTTGTCCGATAGTCCAAACGTAAGCGTGGGATGTGCTTACCGACTCATCTTCCGGCTCACAATCCAGGTCCAGCTCGACAAAATTCCGACGATTGGATCGAACACTTGGCTGGGGTCGTGGTGGGCTGGTGTCAAGTTTCTCATCAATGCCACCGATACTCTCCAGGAGGGTTACGATAGAGTGCGTTCGCCGCTTGACATTATTACAATCCTGACATTCATGATGATGATAGTACAAGGGCACTCCGTTCAAGGTCTCAGCATTATATCGCTGGATGGTTGTTGTAAGCGGTCGCCAGCATGTGGAGGAATATCGCAGATCTCGCGACGACGAACTGAAGTTCCTGGAATCTATGACCTATTTAACTATGATTATGTGTT
>JBBPQI010000011.1:0-26106 GCA_038092445.1 Gyrodon tennesseensis | reverse complement strand
TCAAATAAAGCCCAGAAAGGTATTTGAAGAGGATCTGTGGCGCTCCAGTGGGTTTGATGGTCTGGCAAGCAAGAAGGACGAAATGGATAGACAGAAGAGGCGTGCCCGTCTCCAACGTCTTAGTATGGCCACCAAGAACAAGAGGAAGCCTCCACAGCAAGGCCAGCTACAGAAGCCTCGAGCACTCACTCCTGAGGATGAAGGGGATGAATTTGCTTCGACTTTGACACAGCTGATTGGACTTGGCACTGACATTGCCAGATTTGAAAGAGAAGCCAGTTCCAGTGATTCAGAGGATGGCAGATATGAAGAGATTGAAGAGGATGTAGAGGAGTCTGATCTGGATTCTGATTCTGATGTGTTTTCAAGGGACAGTGATGATGATGAGGAGGAGGAGGAGGAAGAGGAATGAGTAGATGATCTGCATAGTACTTAGAAAAGCAGCAATGGCCTCCAGCTGCTTAACAAGGATGATTTTGTTTCAGTTAGATTAGGCCAGGTTTAGTCACATCACTTGATGATATACATGAACTTAGAGTATATTGTATGTGTGGTTAGACTTCTTTCTTGCCAAAGGTTGAATGCATACAAATGGTGTTCCAATTGTACATCAAACCCTCTGTGTGAAATGGTGAGACTTGCTAAGCTTTTATAAAGCATAAGAGCACTATGCTCCCCCTCTCCATCTATAATTGAACTTACCTCTTTACATATCTTACATATGGATTACAATTACATTGCTTGATGATGTTAATGGCATTATGTTTTCCAAGGATCATAGAATCCTTCAAAACCATTGCTGGCTATCTGAGGGTAGGATAGATTAGTGTACAGTGAACACTATGCATTTCCTTGCTCTCCCACCTCTCATCCAAGCTACATCATCAATACTGTTTCATTAAGCCCTCTGAATCCCTCTGAACAACCTCCAGGATGCCAGCTATTTTATATTGCCATGTTTCAACATGTTTCCTTCTCTGCCTGTACATAGATTGATTTTTCCAGCTTTGTGGTGACTTGCCATGGACATGAAAGAGGGTGTTCCTACCATTATTGAGCCATCTGAACATGGTTGTAACAGCCACTAGATTTATAAAAATCATATGAGCAATATTTTTCCCCTTGCTCTCCTATTCACATCTGAACAACATCATACAACACTGCCCATGATCTCCTGGCAAATTTTCCTGAGTGCCTGTCAGCCCTCTGAACATGTCTGAGCAACACCCAAGATGTCAGCTATTTTATGTTGCCATGTTTCAACATGTTTCCTCCTCTCCCTGTACAAAGATTGATTTTTCTAGCCTTGTGGTGAGTTGCTATGGACATAAAAGAGTATGTTCCTACCATTATTGAACCATCTGAACATGGTGGTAACATTTTCTAAGCTCACAAAAATCATATGAGAATTATCCTCTCCCTCTCCCTCCTCTTTCTTATCTGGACAACATCATACAACACTGCCCATGACCTTCTAGCATTTTTCCTAGGTGCCTGTGAGCCCTCTGAACAAGTCTGGGCAACCCTCATGATGCCAGCTATTTTATATTGCCATGTTTCAACATGTTTCCTTCTCCACCTGTACAAAGATTGATTTTTCTAGCCTTGTGGTGAGTTGCTATGGACATAAAAGAGGATGTCCCTACCATTGTTGAACCATCTGAACATGGTGGTAGCATTTGCTAAGCTCACAAAAATCATATGAACAATAGGCCCTTTGTCTCCCTCTTCTTTCATATCTGGAAAACATCATACAACACTGCCCATGACCTCCTGGCATTTTTCCTGCATGCATTTGAGACCTCTGAACACGTCTGAGCAACACCCAGGATGCCAGCTATTTTATGTTGCCATGCTTCAACATGTTTCCTCCTTCACCTGTACAAAGATTGATTTTTCTAGCCTTGTGGTGAGTTGCTATGGACATAAAAGAGGGTGTCCCTACCATTATTGAACCATCTGAACATGGTGGTAACATTTTCTAAGCTCACAAAAATCATATGAGCAATATCCTCTCCCTCTCTCTCCTCTTTCATATCTGAACAACATCATGCAACCCTGCCCATGACCTCCTGGCATTTTTCCTGGGTGCCTTTGAGCCCTCTGAACACGTCTGAGCAACACCCAGGATGCCAGCTATTTTATATTGCCATGTTTCAACATGTTTCCTCCTCCCCCTCAACAAAGATTGATTTTTCTAGCCTTGTGGTGAGTTGCTATGGACATAAAAGAGGGTGTCCCTACTATTATTGAACCCCCTCTACATGATGGTAACATTTGCTAAGCCCAGAAAAATCACCTCAGCAAATGCCATGACCACCTCCCCCTTTCCTTGTCACAAAACACAGTATATAAAATCAAGGGAGCTTCTTATAAGCATTCTGGCATTTTTTCCAGGGGTTTTTGAACCCTCTGAATCCATTGGTGACATTTACAAGACCCCAAAAAATTGTCTTCATGTTGATCTTGGATCTGCCTGCTAAAGCGCCTTGTTTGATTTTTATCTCAAGAACGCGACCACCAATTTTGATGATTAGGGGCTCAAAATGATGGCAGAGATGTCCTCTATCTGATGGTATCTTTTTTTTTCCAAATATGCGGTTTTGAGTTTGAGACTTATCTCCAGGATGGCCATATAAGTGCAATGAGTTCATCAGTATATACAGCATGTTCATGAGGGTCAATCCCACAATCAGTTAGCATATCTAATATACAATCTAACTCCTGGCCAGAAGTGAAGAGCTTCTTGCCATGTTCTGCTTTGATCGCACAAAGAAGTTCTGCTTGTTTCTTCAAAGCACCAACCTCTGTTTGTGCCAACAATATGTGAGCAAGAATGAACTTCTTGATAGCCAATTTGGCCTTATACACCTTGGAAATGATTGTATCGAAAAGGCATGATAAACCACATTTGAACATTTGCTTGCCCTATTGTGAGTTCATTAGATAAAAGTTCATGGACTAGTGAGCTGCTAACCTCAACTACATCCTCAAACTGAAGCTCTGTGTATAAAGAGTGTTCTAAGCACTTCATGGTAAAATAGTGTTCAAGAGAGCAAGGGGTCCCTTGGCATTTGTATGGCACAAGCCTGCTGTGCATAAGAGACCTAGTCTTAATGATGTGCTGTCTGCACATTCTTGCCTCCTTGTTGATAATGGATGATGGAGATGAAGGTGGAAAAGATATGATGGGTGGAGGAGGGAACAAGGGTGGAAAAGATATAGACAAACTATTGTCCATGAGCCTCTGTGAGGCCTTGGTAGTTGTTGTTGACTTGGTATCAGGAAAGTATTGTTTATGGTCATATGGGCATGAGTGACAAGGTAATTGCAAAATATCAATAATAATTGGAGATGGGCTAATCTTAGTTGCAGAAGTTGCTTGGAGATGCATATTGTATTATAGAGGAAGTAGCTTTTGAAGGATGACTATACAGTGAAGTACATGTGGACTTTGAAAGACTTAGAGATTTTTGACTCTGTTCTGAGTTGCAATTGTGCCACCACTTGATGAACAATCAAATTTCTTCAGATTGTGTGTAAGTTATTAGTCCTTTGTCTCAGATCACGAGGCCTGACATATCACAAGACAAACATTACTTTGTCCAGGCTGTCACACCAATTTCCAGTTTCTGGCAGTATTTGTTAATCACCTAAGTAACAATAAACAATATACCCTATCAAATCCAGGGAATATTCTGATTTTCCCTGCTTTTTATAAATGGCCTGGTGAAGAGATTTGTAAACAATACCATCCAAACTTGGGATACCTCTGTGGCAGAGGGGCTATCATACTAGATAAGATGAAGACTAATGAATATGAGAGGCTGCAAGAACATGTCATTTACTACCCTTTCAAGGATAAAGGAAAGTGAGAGCTTGGCAAGTTTCTCACTAGAAATCTGTCACAGATAGCCATTAATGAATTTCTGAATCTAAGTTGGATAGGCATGCTCATTGTCTTCAGTATGTGAGGATTGATATTAGCATTGCTTTTAGTTTCAAAATCAAGAAAAACCAGTGTTTAAATCCACTAATGAACTACTTGAATGAATCAATAGGCTTTCTAGTAACCCTTCCTGAAAGTCACAATGACCAATTTCCCTATCCTAACAACTCATCCCATACAACTCATCTGGCATGACATGCAAGAGGTTGTAGAAGACATTCTTTGCAATCCAATCTTTGCAAATTACATGACTTTTGATTCCCATGTTGTTATGTGAGATACAAAGAGAGATTATAGTGAATTTTTCATAGCAAACTGAGCACATCACATACAGGTAAACATTTACTGATGCCTATACAGTACCTCAAATTTCTTACCTTTTTAAAAAATCAACTTTCACTGGATGCATCAATTGTTCCAATTATTGTTGCTTCTAACAAGATCTCTATGACAGGCCATACAGAAGAACTGGAGATGTATCTGGTCTTTATCTCCATTGGCAACATTCAATCAGATGTCAGGATGCAGGCCACTTCTCATACTTGGTGATGCATTACATTTATATCAGTATCCACTTTTGACATTTATTCTGACTTCCAAACATTGTGCAGTGGATATCTCTTTCACCAATATATGAACATAGTTTTCAATTCACTCAAAACAACAGCTAAACACAGTATCTCAATGACCAATTCCCTTAGATATACCTGCAACTGCTACACCTCTCTTATTTCCTATATTGCTGATTTATCCATGCAATAGCTTGTTGCATGTATTTCCAAGAACACCTCTCCCATAACAATTGCAATTCTATCCCAGTTTGATAATTCAGAACCTCATGAACTCCACACTGGCCAGGCTACTCTAGAGCAGATAAAGTATCTGTACAACAAGATCAATCCATGAAATATCATTAGCTTCCAGAAGAGGGCAAAGCTCATCAAGCTTCTTGAAGTCCACCTGCCCTTCTGGCAGGACTAAAGGTTCATGGATCCAGCCTACTTTCTAATTGGTGAAATTCTACATACATGCCACAAGCTTTTCTTTGACCATGTTCTTGCATGGTGCAAGGAGGTTGCTGGCTATTATAATTGATGAAGGACCCCCACTTTTTCTTTCCCTATGCCTGGCTCCATCCCCAAAGACTTACTCTGGAGTCTCCTCTAAAGTAATGACTCTATTCCAGAATCTCTCTGGGCAGAGTTTCTGCATACTAAGTATATCCAGAATCTGGACTATTTATATTTACCTTCTCATGAGCACATTGTTGATCTCTCACAAACATGCTGTTGATTCTTCCATGGACAAATCTCCTCAGCTATGCTCTCTTATGCATAGCCTTGTGATCCTACCCCTTCCATCCAATATTGCCTATTCCTGTTTAGCCTGATCTGATTCCTTCCATTTATTCTTGGGAGATGGATTTCCTATTTAGGTATATTACTATATTTATCCTAGCTTGCTCTAAAGCAGCTAGTACTGTATATAAGCTGCTTCACAGCTTCTCTATAACTCTAACCTTGATCTATGCAATCTATCTGCAATTATCATTCATGTTACGGTTTTGGAAGACCCCACCACTTTTTCCCTTCCTACACCCACTCCCGCTCCTGCCGATTCCCTCTGGAGCTTGTTACAGACCGACAAACCCATCCCGGATAACCTCTGGGATAAATTCCTGCACGCTGAGCGTATCCAGGATCTGGACTACTTTTGATTACGTGACACTTTCCTTTTTTTATTCGAGCGCGTTCGTTGATCTCCCATGAACGCGCTGTTGATTCTCTCACAGACAAATCTCCTTGGCTATGTTCTCTCACACATAGCCTTGTGATTCTACTCTTCCCATCCAATATTGCCCATCCCTACTTAGTCCGATCCGATTTCTCCCATTTAACCCTGGGACACAGGTTACCTATTTAGGTATATTACTATATTTATCCTGACCGGCCCTCAAGCGGTCAGTTCCATATTTAAGCTGCTTCGCAGCTTCCTGTAATAGTAACCTAGATCTACGCAATCTACCTGCGTCTATCTCCCACAGTCCAGGTTCCTTGTTGAGACTCATTCTCATCAACAAGCCCTCATCCTCCTCCTCATTGTTGGTTGTTTCTGAGGACCGAAGACCTCAGTGATTGGCAGATAACCCCTCTGACTCCTCAAGAGGACTCTGCACCCGCTTGGCCTAATCCCGACAATTAGAGGTGGTATAGTTCGGAAAGCTCATCGCGAGATCGTCGAACTCTGATACAAGGACGACTGTCTTCTATACAGTCAGCAGTATCCCTTGTCTCGCTGGAGAGGCACTGTAGACTGCAACGTCATTGACTTGCAGATACCTTTGGGGGCAATTGCGCTCACATCTCGTGGAGGATAGTTCGGTCATATGGTTGAAGGCCATACTTCAACTCAAGCGATACCAAAGGTTCTCGATCACACCTGCTAGGGCTTGTCACCCACAAGCGTTGCTTGAGCACAGAAGGCGAATCATAGTGTTCAGAGTTGGGTTAACCGAAACCCCTGTGAACAGACGTACTCCATCGGCTAGAGTAATCCCTCTGCTCTAGGGAGACGGGTGTAGGCAAATCAGAGGATCCTACACAAGGTATACGGTAAGGTCGCTGACACCCCGCAGGTACAGCGTACCATTGTTATGCACAGGTGTCGTAACAATTCAGGTCTTTTAATTCCTCTAAGAAACTCATTCTCATCTTAGAGCCTTTATCCTCTTTTTGACAACCTCATAGGTACTAAGGCTTGACAGCCCTTAGACCTCTCTTTGGCTGGATTAGGGAGCTTCTATAAGCTCTACATTCCTTTGGCATATTGACAATATCACTGCCATTGTAGCCATACAGGTATCTAGTACCACTAAGTTGCTGCACTCCATTTAGCTGCTAGGGTAGCCATTTCCATCTGAGGAACCAACCTCACTGTTGCCTGGTGACCAAGTCCCACACACTCACCACACCCACATAGCATGCTTGTTGTATTGCTGCAAAGCTCACTCCTGTCATACTGGAGCATAGCAGAAGCCACATGCCCATATAGGACTCTAGACATCACTACCATTCCTGGGCCCAAACACTAGTCACCTATACTAGTAATCACCCCTTAGTCACTGATACTTTGGGGCACTATTGAATAACTTGAATCAATGAAGTAGTTGCTAATCAGAGAATCAACTACAGCAGGTACAGCATACTATTGTTATCAACAGGTGTTATAACACTGGCAAGTACCTTCTCAATATCCAGTACAAGATGCAGCATTGGTGCATTGGCATTAGACACTTCCAGTCAGGTGTTTCTCATGTCAAACAAATGACAGGGCATGAATATTGCAACATCCAGCAAACCATTATTCCCATGATCACCAAAGCCACTCCCACCACCATCCCTTTATTCATCTATTTCATTTGATCATTTGTCAAGTTTATCTACAAGGTACAGAACCCTATGCACTTCAATGCCTTCATTACCTCCATGGTAGAGGCATTAAAAGAGTTTCATGCAACTCAGCACACAATCACAGAGGTCAAAGTACAGCAGGACACAAGCAGTGTAAAGTTGGATTTTAATATTCTGAAGCTGGAATTGCTACAAAGCTTTGCATGCAGCATCAGGGAAAATGGATCTCTTTTACAGTACAGTGCTAATGTTTCAGAATGTCTTCTTATCACTCATTGCAAGTACTCTTTTGAGTGCATGAGTCAACAGGCCAGGACATTCATTCAATAAGTCATAGCAATTCTCAATCATGAGGAATCCATTTGTCACTTTGACCTGTATCATATCTTGTACCTCTCACAGGTTCCAATCGACCATGCCATCATTATGGAGGACCAAGAGGTAACAACTATCAACTCAATATTATCATTCATCTCCCATGTGTTGCCCGAGGAAAAATGGACATTCAAAGGTCTCTACTCTTTCCATAATTACTTTTCAAACTCCAATGGGCTTATATCATCCAACAGTGCTGTAACTTTTCACATTATGATTAGACCAAACTGCAAGAAACTACCAGTCACAGAAATGAAGAGAGTGTATGAACTACCAGATATGATTCAAAACATCAATGCCTATATCAATGATGCTTTGGGAGGCAGGCCATTGAACATGCAGTGAAGACCATCAACTGAAAGAGTACATGTATGGCATAAATTCCACATTCAACATCATTCTTCATTTTGGTCTTGCTATTTGCTAAAAAGTCAGAAGTTACAGGTATACTCATGCTCTCCAGAATGCCCTTTTGGTGCCTATGATGTGGTCCTTCTAGGTTACCCTAACACAGATGGTATTTTGAGTAAGGCTTTCTAATACTTTTTCATCAATATTCTCATAATGTAATTCCACTAGATGTTGCTCAAGTCAGAGCAGTTCTTACTTCAAAATCTCAGCACATACTTCTGGACTTTCTCACTGCAGCTTCTCTTGTCTATGTAGAATATTTCTCTGTGCTTCAACATCCTGAAGAAGATCAGGAAGGAATAGGGCTATATAAAGTACAATGTCTCACTGCTCAACTGACTTCAACATTGAATCCAATTGTGCCACTGATGGAGGTGGTGCATGTGGTAGAACTTATTCCTATCTCTGATACCAAGATTCCAGGAATTGAGATAACCAGCAAGACATGCTTAGATGCATATCAACAATACTATGTGAACTCTTTTGTGAACAAGGAAACATATAATGTATTTCATAGTTTTGAAAACTAACTCTGATCTAAATGTTTGTAGTACTTGATATGATAAAGATTATTACTAGCACTATCTTTGTAACAATAGTATGAATAATCAGAATTATGCAACTAAAAGACACTCCTGCTATAGTGATTTCAGATCTCCACCAATGAGAAGTCTCTATCCCATGAGTATAACCCCATGTAAGCTGTCAAACTTTTCCCAACCTAAGTGTTCATTTCAGCTATTTTGCAGATGCAGCAAGTGCTGAGTGCCAGGGTAAGTGCTGAAGTTGCTCCCTGGGGCCTTACTGTCAAATTAGCATGAAGTGTGACATAGTAGTGTTATTACTATTATGTAATGTAAATGATGACACAGGTGGGCGTAAAGTGTTCCGAGGCTATAAACTGCCTGATAAAGTCAATCACTCGCATTCCACTTATTGCAGCTATGACAAAGCATTCTATACCCTGCTCATAAAAAAATTAACCCTGTGATGCTGCCAAAGTGTGCCCAGCGTTTGCTCTGTGTTCCCTTCACTGGCGAAACAACACTTTGCAACCTCGGCAATTGACTGTTCATACAATCCCCTAACAATAGAGACATCTTGAGGTCCCTTTTGCTCTTTTGCAAGATACTGCATGTATGTATCGAGGGAAGTCTTCAGGTGTAAAATAGATTAAGCAGAAAGACTCTACAGTACTCCGCTGCTGACTTGTACTTTGTAGTGAATAAGGAACACGACTGATAAATCCTCATGACCTTTGAGCATCTCTTGGAATTATTGCCTGGTAAGGTTGAGAATCGGATTCAGCTGGAGTCCACCCATCTGGAAGTAGCATCACAGTATTGCTGAGTTTGGATCGACCTCCGGGTCCCTCGAAGTTTCCTAACCTGTAGGGCCTAATGATATAGCATGGCTGGATGCTGCATTTTTGTGGACATTCCATGCCCTTGTGTTCTTCACAGTAGTGGGTAACGAGCAATTTCCAGCAGAGCCATTGAGGTTTGGGACAAGTGGGACACTGATAGGATAAAATGGGATTTAACCCAGGGATTGTGCCAGAGACCATCTCAGGAAGATCAAATATTGCCACATCCTTCAGAATGCAGTATGTAATGAGAAGATGGGTGACAATAAGGTCATAGACCTGCTTTCCCCATTTGCCAGTGACAGCTATGTTGAGGTCGTCTTGGTATTTTTTAGATATGTGGTGGCGGAGATACTGAGGGGGGTATATTTGGCCGCATTTTTCGCATATGAAGCCATGGGGACCAAAGTACATCTGAAGCTTGTGTAAAATAGTGCACTTTGTGACAGGAGTGGATGGGCAGTCTCTAGTTGGGTCAACATGAAATGTCTCAGAGCAATAGAGCACAGAGCCACCAGAGACTCCAGGGAAAAGGGATGGAGATGTGCGCATCTCAGCTGAATATCCGTTGGTTCCCTTGGGAGCATGCATGCGTATCTTCTTCTGTGGGGATGCCTGTCATGACTCATGACTTTTCCTGTGCTGCTTGCTTTATGGTGAAGCTGGCTGATATGATGATAGGAAACTATTGTCTTTGTCGCCCAATTCTTCTGCCTGGTCTGAACCTTTAGAATAACTACCATCTTCATCTTCATTGCCAGAGTCTCATTCCAAGTCTTGGAAATCACCACCTTCAGCTGTATCCAGGTCAAAGGAAGAAAAATGCAGCTAGAGCGGGTGGGGCATGAGGTCAGGGAATAACAGTGGGGATGATGTTTGGTCATCATAAAATCCTTCTGTAGGGGAGTCTCCAGAAGATGAGGCAAATGAGGCCAGCTGCAGCAGTGCAAAAAAGGGTGATGAAAGGAGGGTAAACAATGGAGAAGGGGGTGGTTCAGGTGGGAGCCTTGAAGGTCTGTCCAATTTGAGGATGGGCACCAGAACGCAGTCCATGATTGTTCAGGGATAAGGTGGAGAGATCATCATCATTCAGTGCAAAATCGATTCTGGTGAATGCTGAATGCAGCTTCAGTATGAGCAGACAGTTGGATGAATGAAGACCACCTGTGAGAAAGGTAAAGAAACTAATGGCAGTATTGTCCCACCTGGGCTCTTTACTTCCCCTTACCTAGCCAAGTTAGGGCCTCCATTGAGCCAGTGGGCCCACAAACGATCTGATACTGAGATGAATGACGGAAGGTGGCGACAAGTCAACGGATCACAAGTGCACAAAGCTTGCAAGCACGGTAAAGAAGTTGATGATGGTATCATCCCGCCTTGGCTCTTTACTTGGCTTTACTTAGCCAAGTTGGGGGCCTCCATTGAGCGAGTCTGGGTTACCACTGACAGCGGATAAGTTTCAGTGACCCGGAATCAATAGAAATGAGAAATCATGGCAGATGAGCTTCCAGATGTGCGTCCCATGCCTGATAATCCCCACACTCAGTAAGTCGGAGCCTTTTGCATATGGCTCTCAGAGTCTTGTCCTGTGTCACTTGGGCGATCGAGTACAATTTTGCTAAAGAAAAATCAATGGTCAGTGAAGGTACGGGCAAGCTGAGGACCTTCCATACCAGAAGATCTTATAAGGTGTGACTGCCACCTTCCATCGCCTCAAGCCAGGTGAGTTGCGCAATGGTCGCTCTGCGAATGTCATCCTGAGGTTGTTGCAGCACTGCATTTTGAAGATAAACGTTCTTAAACCGTTTCCACCAGAGCTTCATGGTGGGGTTCCTGACAAAACTACCCTGTCAACATGACGACCTAACTGAACAGGTACAGTTATAACACTATCCATGGGCAGGCATAGTATGGGGAGTGGGGGTGGCAAGAAAAAAGAAATGGAATCGTAACTGGTACTAAAGAAAAGGAATTAAAAGGAACGCTACTCAACTGGGCGGGAAGGTGGGAAGGAATGATCCCTTACTGGAAATAATAACAATGGAAACAAAACATATAACATATCAAGGGATTTGATCTGCTCACTTTTACTACTTGGACCGCAATGGATTGAGCTCCATGGTTAGGAGACCTCTTGTTTTGAGAAGATCTGTTATGAAATCTACTACATGTTGTCCTTGCAGAGTTAAGGTAAAGAGGAAAGAACTAACCTAACTTGGCGCTGGATTGATGCTGTAGATAAGAGGGCGATGCGATGCTGCTAAATCTGGACAGGTGTATTTTTGCTCACTTCAGTCACAAGTGCTAGAATGATATTGCAGATGGAAGCTAGGGTGTACAATCAGTTGCAACAATTTGGCAACGGATGTCTCTCACGGAATGGCAATGACCTTGTTTCCACTCACTTGTCCCCTATCATTATGTCTGGTAGAATGTACTATATATTGTCCGTGTCGGACGACTACATGCCATAGATTATGATGACTACCGTAGAGTTGTGGAGTGCCATGGTGGCAGTTGCGGGTGAAGGGGGAACAGCTTACCTAATCTGGTGGGCACGAATTTGTTGTGAACCAAGCTCAGTCCAGGTCATGTGTAATTACACATGATCATCCATATAGGCTAGATCGGCGTCGCCTGGACTGAGTTCAATTCACAACAGATTTGCACCCACTAGATTAGGTAAGCTTTTCTCTCTTTATGCACAACCATAATTATTACCTCACCTTTGCCCACCATGCCACAAGTTCCATCATTCAAGATCGTGCCTGCAATGTATGATGATGCAATAATGGATGTGCTCTTCACTTTTGTGGAGAAGCATATCACGTCGATACATTTCTTTCAAGTGCTGGATCTTGTGCTGGCTGGGAAAATAGCATATGGTGGAATAGCCTGGCTTGATCTCATTGACATTGTCATTGACAGAGGAGTTACAGGTTTCGAGGAGATCCAGGCCACTCTTCTTGAGCACAACCCATCTGCTACCTGTTTGTCATCTCATCTTCTAAAATCTGCTCACTCTACCAACGTGAGCTTTTAATCTGGCAGGGTTCTTCCTTGTTGTCTGACAGTATTGCGTTACACCCTCTTGCCCACCAAGGTGATTTCGTAGTTTCCTTTTCTTTTCTCTGCCCTTTCTCTCTGGCTGACTTTCTTTTTGACATAGCTCATTCCAGATCATTGTGTCAGTATCCCTCCATGTGAGGGATGGTATGGGACTGAGTGGTGGGGATATTCAAGTTCCTGGAATTGCTTAACAGGCTAAAATCCATATTCAGTGACAACTTGGTGGAAGCTGAATGGACCTCCACATTCAATGCCGTCTTCAATGCCTCCCCACCAGACCTCAACAATGAGCTGAGCCTAACTAACTGCTCTTGCTGATAATAATAGCGGCACTCCAATTTCAGCCACTGTCTGGGCTGTCGAAGATGCCATGGAAGCGGTTGGTGTTTCAATCAGCATATCTTGTATGCTAGTCCCTCCGTACAGTGGCAACATTTCCAGTTGCCACACTCCCCCTCCCAAGCCTCGCCACCTGACTAAGCATAGGAAGATGGCTTCTTCCATTTTCTTTGACATTTCTGCAGCACAAGGTGATGAGGACGAGAAGGAAGATGAAGATGAAGATGCAGGACATTCAAATCCTGCTGCACAAGTCCTCTCCGCTGGACACACCCATTATTCCCAACAACTTCAATCCCTGATAGCTCGCCATGAGGAACCCCAATCCCCTACCGCACTCCATTCTACTGGGCCGCTTCAACCACACCATCTTGCCTTACCCGAACCTCAAGAAGCATGTCTGTACATCATGGACTTCCTGACAAGTAAGTCATGCCCCCATTTATTCATTCATATTTTGAAATTTATGCATTTACCTCAAGGAATATCACGAACTTTTGCTACACCATTTTCGAGAATCATGGGCTATAGTGCCATGTTATGGCGATCATTACGAACAAAGTAAATTCGGAATGCCTGCCCTCTGTCACATACTTTGATGATTTGGAGTATCCTGCACATCCCTGATGAAGATCAACTGGCTATCAACACCCTTCAACCATTGATCTGCCCCCAAACATGGGCTCAGGTAGTGTGCAATGTGTATAGGAATGACATTACATACATCCTCTCTAGCAAGGGTAATTCTTGCGATGCTCCTCCTTGTACCCTAGTGTTGTCTATATGATAAGATCGACAAAGACAACATACAAGAAGTTCAAGAAGAAATATGTCATTGACCAGGACTCTTTAACAACATGAAAGCTCAAAATGCTGGATGCCGCATACAAATTTTCAACTGAGACGCAGGTTTCTTGCAATGCACTGGGAAAGAATATCATCATGGGCTTTTAAAGTGCACATACAACAAATCCTTGCTTCAAACCATTGAAGTCCCCCATCCTGACTGTCCCTTACTCCACGCTAAGGCTCAGGTTGATCCCAGCCTCATTGAGCAGACATATTTTGAATTCTCTGCATCCTTTTGGAAAGCGGGAGATCTTGTACGACCCAAGGATGGTCCACTTATCGGGCAGAGGGCATCCAACATTTCGATTGACCCTGACCAAAGAGAAGTCATGGTGTAACCTTGTGACCTCGATCTTCTGGTTTGTACAGTACCAGTCCCCAGCGTCCGTCATGTTTTCGAACAAGGTAATCCCATGAGGGTCCTGGCTGGCGTTAATCGAAGATCCATCAGTACTATCCTCACTCCTTCCAAGGATCAGCCCTCCCTTCTTTTAGAGGACATAGACATGGTAAGTTAACTGTTCAATGTGAAAATGAAAACAAGTGAAGATTATAATGTTAAATAGGTTGTAGTTCCCATGATGTTTCTAGAGACTTATTTTCTTTCTCAAGTCTGGACCCTTCATCCCATCATTCAGGTCTTGAACTTGACAAATCTCGTTGCCAAGAGCTGGTCTTAAATGGCATGATGCAAGGAGATCTCATGACTGTCAAACGCGGGACATATAGCAGCTGGGCTGGATTCTTGAATAGTATCCAAGGTGATGGTTGGATTTGGGTTGTGGCCATACCTCCATTATCCTCCATCAAGATGAGCTGAAAATCACCCCCTTCAGAAAACACACTTTCCTTTTCAAAGAAAAAGAGTTAAAACATCACCGTGGGCGACATGTTGCAGGTAGTGCAAGGTGACCGTTTCGGTGTTATCAGCGTCGTGAGATCAGTTGATTTCCCAAAGGCAGATGTTGAGCTCATTACTGAGATGAATGGCCGCCCAGTGGGTCTCCACATGCTGGACTCTTTTCATTACTCTTCACTAATATTATTCCGTAGTTGAAGGTTTCAATCCTCTTATGTGTCAGGGCGGCAGACTGTTCTCAATTTCCTGATCATCATTCCTTTATTGGACATGATATCTGAACAATAAGTGGAGAGAAGGGAATGCACGTGACTCTTCGGGCAGTGAATCACTCCTAGTGTTATGTGTCATTCTTTGGTCAGGATAGTCTCAAACTCCAAACATGTCATGTTGCCACTGAGTATGTTATTCCTCCTGATCTTTTTTGCCTTTGTTTATCTGCTATGGAATGGAATAGGGACGGTGTGCGATTAGATGGAACTCCCCTCCAAGTGGAACAACTTGAATAGTTGAAACATCTAGTTACGCGACCCACCAGGGCACTGAGAGCCAGGACACCCCTGCCATCTCAATTACCATTGATGGAAATGCCCGACGGTGACCCTTCTTCCGCTTGGAAGATTACCTCCGATAATTTGTGGGATCCTTCTCCTACTATAATTGATAAAGCCAAGTTTCAAACTTTTTGAATAGGAATTGCTACTTATTATCTTTCCAGGTGCCATTGACTGGCTTTTTGATGACCAGTTCTGTGATTTCTCCTGTTACCATTTTTGCTTCAATATTAGCGCTGGCTACTGAGAAGGCAACTACACTAAATGGGTAATGTGTACTACTCTGGATCACTTTTCCAACAGCGAGGGACCTGCTCCTCCTGGACATGTATCTCTCACCATCTCTGGAAACCATGCAGGGGCATCGACTGAGCATCACAATGTTCCTGCTTGTTTCCTTAGCACAGCAAGTCCTACGGGCAAGGGTCAGGTTGTACTTGTCTTGCAAGATGACTGGAGGGGTCGGTTCTGCAGAGTCATTGGATGGGTAAGGAAGAAAAAGAAGGCTCCAGTCACTCCGATTGAGATGCTTTCTTCATCTCACAATAAGTCAATGGTGCTTGTTGCTGCAAACATGTGCCTGGCCGTCCCTGTATAGCCCTTGCAATATCTATTCATGCTTTTAAGATTGTTAGCCAGCTTGAAGTCGCCGCAATTGTACCAGTAGAACTTCCATACTATCGAGTTACTTCTCGGCTTTACATCACAATATCGCTATGCTGTAGGCCATCAAAGCCTCCCTTGCCACCCTTGACAAATAATGGCCGTCAACCAACAACAATAAATGTACAAGAGAGAGATTGGTGGACGGATCTGAGCGGGTGGCTGGTCCTTCCAAGGAGTCTAGTAACAAATGATTCCACAAGACTACTACCAGCCCAGGGATGCAAAAGGAACCAGTTGACGGGCTAGAGGAATGGTGTGTTGTAGGTCCTGGGGACTTTTTCAACTGTTGTATTATTATTTCCTGCTGTTCTTCCTACGTTGTTTCTGGTTCTTTTTGTAGTTGTTATTCCACATGCTATCTACTCTTACACTTTGTCTTCCTTTGCTCTTCCCACAAATGGGATGTCTTACATAATGCACATCATGATACGACATGGAGTTAAATTTACTCATCATTGCCAGACTGGTCAGACTTGTATCTGTGACAGCTGGGTTTCAACTACACAGAATTTGATTCCCAAACAATGATCGATGATCTCTGCCCAGCAAGCGGCTCAAGGGTGATTGCATTTTACCTGCTCAGTGAATATGCTTCAGTGGTAAATGACCTTCACCCAAATCTACCTTAGAAAGAAACCATTTTAGTCTAAAGCCGTCATGACAGTTGGCTTAGTTCAGCTTCAATACAGCTTAACTTATCCAGTTCAAGCCGAGCCATGGCAGCCACTTCACCCAAGCCAATTGAGTGAAAAAAGGTCCAAATAATAAACCTATGGAAGCCTGGACAATCATGCTCTTTCAGTGCAAATGTTTTAGAACTCAGCACACTTCTGTTACGACTGGCCTGGATAGGGACGGTCATAGCCTTTCTGAGATCAGGTAGTGGTGCTACCGGAGACGCAGACCTAGGGATGTTCCTACTAGGTTCAGGGAACTAGCGGATGCTAGTCGATGTCGTCAATCTTGACGACATGGAGGTTCAAGGATAGGCCAATGAGACGTTGCCTAGAGGTTCAGAGGTTCGAAGGCAAGCGTTCACTCAGAAGTAGAACGACGACTTGGAGGAGACACAACTGGATTGTGGAAGTAGAAAGGAAGTCTAACTTAGGTGACAAGGTAGACGACTCGAGGATTATATACTACATGGAAATGAAGATGACCAAGCGGATGGAAGGGAATAGAAGGTAAGAGAACGCTTGGTCAGCTAAGGGCACGGGATGCGGTAGAAGGTTATAGAAAGTAAGAGAAGGTCAAAGAATAACTGCGCCAACCTATAGGAACACAGAGGCGGGTTGCGTAGAAGCAATGGTAGACATGGGTAAGTAAAGGAAAAGAATAGGGGTCCCGATGCGAATCATAACAACTTCAGCACTAGGATTAGGGATTTCAGTTTCCTCGTCTTTGTGTGCCCCTTGGACACCACCTTGGCTGAATCCATTTATGTACATTGACTTAACAAATATGGTATCTGGGTTGAGAGCATGTACGTTCGCTCCTTTGCTGACAAGAAGATGGACCATCTTCATCCTTTTCACAGAAGTGGTTTGTGATGCTGCAAATAAGATCCTCGATGGAAGAGGCACATCCCATGAAAGGAGGTATTCCACCACAGAGACCAATCCTCACACAACAGCAATGTGGATTGGAGGTTCATCATCCGCATTGAGTTCACAAGGGCTGCAACCAGCCTCAATGAGGAGTTTCGTGATAAAGAGGCACTTGTTCTCATCAGGCAACCTTATGGCTATGTGGAACGGAGTATTCCCATTGTCTGCAAGGGCATTCACAATAGCTGTGTTGCATTTCAGCAACTGATATTTTACATTTGGATTGGAGACCTACCATGGGAATACAATACTGCAGGTATATTTAAAAGGGTTGCCATATTCATCGAAAGCAAAGTTCTGATGACGGGGATGCATCCCTTCTCCACTGCGATGAGGAGAAGTGCCTCTGTACAGCCAACTTGGACTAGCGCCCTTGCAGAGAGTGTCAGTTCATCTCTGCCTGTTATCTACTCTTAGTATTCTTCATCCTCAATGAATGCATCCAGAAGTTGTTGATTGTCCCAGGGAGCAGCTGCCCGTTTGACAAATTCCGCCATTTGTAGCAGTCGCTGGATAATATACAAAGGGAATCAATGAGGCTGCACTCTGAGCACTCAGGTCAGTAACCCATCTGGGATGGTACTTCCTTGTGCCACGAGTAGATCAAACATTTCTGCACTCCAATGGTCCATGGCGACCTGTATTGGCATCGCCTTGTGCTCATCAGAGTAATCCGCGATGGACATGTCTTCATCTGAGTCATTTGCATCTGATCCATTCATATACATGTCATCCGTATCTGAGGTATCTGCAGCCAATTTATCGACAATCAAACCCCGGTCGTTTACAATGGCACCTCACAAGATCAGGACTCTAGCATGGTTGGTCTTGCCAAAATATACAGCATATATGAGTGGGTTGGTCCCCTCCCTTGGTATAAGAATAGTATAATCGAGGAATGTGTAAAATAGAGCATTGGATGCAAAAGCAATAAGGGTATATATCATGAAATCGTGCTTCAAACTTGGCCACAGAATCCCAGACTGATTCGACGGAACTGATTTGCACAGTCAGTCCCACTCCCAATCATATTGGCGAATCGTCTTTTGCAGCGTCTCCATATCTATGAAGATCCCAGCATTGCCCGATCCAAGGCAAGCAAGGTGACTGAGACCATGGAAGAGGATGTAGTTCAGAAGTGGGTGAAATGTGTAGGATGTGGTATGCATGAGGTCTTGTTCCCATGTTGCATTGGATGACTGGTCTCTGCAATCCTTCATTTCCCCAAGACAGAAGATAATATAGGCCATGCAGAGCCTAGCCACTTGTTCATGCACATCTTCCAGGACAATGTGATATCATGGCAATTTGGCCAGAATGAGTTCTCCAATGAGGTACTCCTGCACAATGTTGGTAAGTGGCTATCCACTTATTTAAAGGCGGCAGCCCACCTTGACACTCATATGAGAGAGGGTGACGATATCAGTTTCCTTGTGATAAATCACGAGGCCTCTGCTGACTTTCAAGAAATTGACACCCTGTATCAGGGTAAATCCAGGGTCTAACACTTACCATATAGGGTCAATCGTAACTGCTTCAAGGAGCTCATGCAATTTCATGGGCCGCAGAGCGCTGACCAGCCACATCAATGCATGGCGCACCAGACACAAATCTGGAAGGTGCCAGTCAATAGCAATAAGAATCCTCCTGTAAGTCTCTTCCAGCCCTTCTGGAAGGCTCTCGAGCACCCTCCGAATCTCCGAGACCGATGTACACTTGTCAAGGGTGTCAATTTGACATTGCATCCAACGAAACCTTGAACACGAATACCATCAATGCAGGAACCTGAAAACATAGATCATTGCTTCTTACATGCCATCTGCCTTTGCACATAATTTAGATTGGATCTCCTCTTTCAGCCTTTCATTGAATGTTCTCAACCGGTGCCATGAGTCGAGCTCACTTGTAACATGTAGCAGGATATCAGCTGACAATTTGTGGATCATATTATCCATTGATATGCATGGAAGATGAGAGAGCACCCAGATGATGCTTTGCAGTGGTCAACTTGTGACAAACATCTGTATGTCACAACTACTCCTGATCAGGCTGTCAAGGAGGCTCTTCACTTCTCTACACTCATCAAGTGCATCGATGACGACTAGGGGTTTTCAAGGACATAATCTTGTGACCTTGGACAGATAATATGACAGTCCTTTGGTGCTGTAGAAATGGTCTACATGGCTGTCAGTGCTCTTGATTAGTTCATCAAGCAAATCTTCTGAATCCATCATAACGTTACAGAGATATGCCATCAACTGAGCGAGAAGAGAGCACATCACTTCTACAGTGCTCATAGATTGTGAGGTCCAAAAATCACAGTAGAAGTAGGCCAGGAGTTCTTCATCCTTCCTTGTCTCATTGAGGTCATTGATGACGGACGAGCTACTCACATGGTCAACAACTCTACCTTGGTGATAGATACCTTAAATCCACGCTAAGACTGATTTTCCGGCATCAGCTGTGATTAAGTTCATGTCAGTAACAGAACCATCCAAATCATCGCAAGTGACACCTTACCTTTTCCCAGTAGCCATAAGAATGAATGTTTCCCTTCTCTCCATGATCTATATGCATCTGTCGCAGGTAACCACATGCATGTATCAGATTGATGTATCGATGACATTTCCTAATGTTTCCAAGAACAATCCAATGTGTTGAGTACTTTCAACAACTTGGTTAGTTTCTGAGCTGGGTATGTGATATGCATCAGTGCAACTGATTTGTGCTTCCAACGACTACTTGCACATACAAATAACTTCCTCCCTGTGATGTCCTTTTGAAGCACTTTGAGCTTTCTCCTGGTTTTGCACACTATGCCCTCTGGTATAACTGAAGGTCAGCTCAGAGCACGACCCAACCATGAAGTTACAGTACTCACTCAGTTTTAGAGGGCACAATCTGTCCAAGAACTGCCTTCTCATAGTTCCTATGTCATGCTGTCATGTAGGAGCTCATCGAAATACTCCACGCCACACCCACCAAATGTCTGTCGTGAGCAAGAAGTGAAAGTGAGCCTTGTGGGTAGAGAAAAGCACAATGGCCATATGGATGCTGTCTTCATGGCATGCAAATCTCATTGGAGTGAACCCAGAGAACCCCTGGACATCATGATCGACATCGAGTAGTCTCCGCATCTTTTGTAATGTATCCAAACACATTTTGGGTTCGGGACTGGACAGCCAGTCCATCAAGCAATCATCCACCATATAGTGGCGACACAACAATGGACTGTTGAAGACTTTGAGGATGGCGCAGGAGGCATCCGAAATTGTTTGGAACTCGAGTTCGAGCCGAATGAGAGAGTATTGTCGGACTTGTCTAATGTCTCTGGTGGTGGAATACCGAGCTGTAGTGTTTCGGACGTCCTGGGTAGCGGGCAGGATGGAGTGTAGGATACTCTTTGCAGAGTCCATAGGATAGCATGCTGAGACAGTCCAAACTGAGTGCTGTAAAAGTCGTTGCTGCATGAGAGGCGATGCAACCAAATAGACACCCAGTAGACCATTTGGATGCACATACTATCTTCTCAAATCCCATAATTCCCATTACATCTCTGAAGCTAGTGAAAGGTGGTCAAAAGAATGGTAGAGTCTTGATCTTATCTGTGCTGTGGGCTAAATGAAAAGCAAATGTACCCTTGACTAGGATGTGAGGATCCTTCGCAGACTATCATCATGTGGAGTCTGGGAACATCAAGTGTCACTGTTCTACATTGTCGTCTGACTTGCAACCAGTCTCGTGCTCTCTCATATTGCCTCCAATTACAGTGGTGTGACATTGATTGCAAGACGAATACAGCCATCAGCCATCTACATGAGACTTAGGTCATGGCCATTAAAAACAGTATAGCATCCTGGCTCATACTGTAGGGATGTGCTATTCTTTGTGATTTGTGGATGGAGTGACCGTGCGGGCTGCCGTTCCCATGCATTGCATGCCCATCCTGGACTGCTCACTGTGTCACCCACAATCATTCCGAGGTTGTTCCCTGGGCTGATCTTCCAAGCTTGTGCGTGACAATGGATTTGGGACTGTAAGGCATGCACGTCCTTGTCACAGGTACTTACCTTCCCCCTCCATCAGAACATACTGACCTCCGACCAGGTGCAAGCAGCAGTATCGGCCTTGAGACCACCAAACTATACTGCTGTGAGCCCCTCTTCATCCACTCAATGTCCCAATCTGAAGGTCCTATTGACCTGACATGCCAGTGCTCGGTGCCAAGGTCACTGCGCACTACAACACTCAGCGTGATCCACTCCTCTCTCTCTTACAGATATATCCCACCCTCCACATCATCCAAACTGATCTCGCCAACGAAGCTGCTGTTGTTGACCTCTTTGCTACCCTCTTCGGCAGTGACACCAGGCCGGTCCAGGTGTTTGTTGTCAACTACATGATTGCAGACATGCAATACATGCCAGTGGCAGAGATGTCTCTCGCACAATGGAATTGAATTCTCTCAACGAACCTCATATCTGCCTTTCTTGTGTGTTGAGAGTACCTCAAGCATCTGAAGCAAGCGTCATCCGAGGTAAAGGAGAAGGCAGCGGTTGTGCTTGTCGGGAGCATGGCTGGCAAGTACGGCGAAGCAGGGAACGCTGACTATGCAGTGACAAAGAGTGGTGTGCATGACTATAATGTGGTCCTTCGATTGTGCTTATTGTGTCTTGTGGGGGTCAATGGGTATCGTTGACTGCTACAGGGATGATGTATGGTCTGACAATGACACTAAAGAATGAAATCGTGAAGATTGTGCCACAAGAGAGAGTCAACGCCGTCACACCAGGCTGGGTATATACACCAATGGCTGAAGTGTCCCTTACGAATCCTAACATATGATACAGTGCTCTTGCAATATGAGCGACATACAACCATACATGTACTTAGGTATTCCAAGGACTGACACAATGACAGGATGCTGCTGAAGAAGATCGCAGTGCCCATTGATATTGCAACCCAGATCATGGTCTAATCATCATCAATGATCTCTGGTCATGTCACAGGCCAGGTGTTGATGGTCGAGGGTGGAATGGAAGAAAGGTTGCTTAACAAACCAGGAGACATCTAATCTCAGACTTGTTCTCATGTATCCGGTTTCTTATTGTTGTACAGTTCATGCAAACTGTTTGTGCACTGAAAATGTTTGAGGACACCACATCCCTGGCATTGTATAGATCTGAAAAAATTATTGGCGATACATATTCATGTGTTCAAATAAGGGACAAAAATAAATCATAGCTACATATTGAAAGTATAGGCCAATTATTCACTGAATCGTGGAACTGCAATAACTGACCCGTGAGGTGTGCGGTCTATGTGTGCATACACTTTCCTCACATGCACCACGTCACAAGAAGTAGCAACAGCAAAGAAAAGAGTTTGAGGGTAGATGTTTGCCAAGTATAAACAGCTCATGCACATGTTTGAGATGTGCTCCATGACAGCATGGTCTCAACTCTTCGCTTTGACACCGTTGTCCAGGGTGCCTGTCAGGCTGGACTCTGCCACAACCAAAAAAATTACTTGAGGCAAGTTCATATCTGCATCCAAGAGCGAAGTGTCATGAAGCAAAAAACTTCTGTAGGCAAGTGGAGCTTACAATCTGCAGGCCCGAGATGATCAATGATTGGCCCTGGCTGTATGTGCAGAACCATGCTAGAGATACAAATCAATCAATTTCACTTCTGAACACAGGGGCCATCTCCTTAGTGGCACAACCACTGGCTTCAAGTCATATGTAAAGACTCTTATAGAGGGATTTTATGGTGGTGCAATACTCAGCAGCATCAGCATCGGTAGTTTGATATGAAAAAATGCTCAGGAATTGTCTCAGCAAAACACAGCAGAGGAGCGGCATGATTTGGACCAGGGTGAGTTCAATTATTCAAAAATGCCCCATTTTACTAACCCCTTCATGTCAGGCATGACATCAGCGAGCATGTTTAATAACTCTGTATTACTGAGGTGCAGTGTGAAACGTCCTCGAGCTCATAACATCCATGTTCATCCAGCTGGATACTTATAGCAGGCAAGTTCAACATATCCTGTCTCCATTCACCAGATTCGATACCTAACTATGTCTACCAATGCAATAGACACAGGATCTGTATTCCAGTCAAGTCTTGAGGCCATTATTCATCCCGCGCTGAACTCTGTCATAATCGCGCACACATTCTTGACACTCCTTGTTCCTCTTGTTATTGCACTGTTCTACTTCTCCACTCTGCAGAGTCGCTGGTGGCCTCTCTTCTGCCTCAATCTAGTAGCCATTTTCTTGGCTTTCGTGAAGGGTGTACTGATCGATGCATTTGGAGTGAGTCCCTCCCGCTCGAGCATAGTTGGTCGCATGAGCTCACTGGGAGACACACACAGATCCACATTGTATTGCAATCCCTAGTTCTGTGGCCTCTGGCAGTGCGTTGTTCACCAATGATCCTTGGGTCATTCACCTCATGATTTCATACCAAGTTCAACATCATTAATGGATTTATTATTGTCTGGCAATCTATGGTTGTCAACCTCACCTTGCTCGCTCACCTCATCACCATCTATTCACTGGGTCACATCAGTCCAATCAGCTTTTCCCTTCTTATTGTGATTCTGGTCCTCCTGAAGCTCACTCGCATCGTCAACATTATCTTATTCACCATAGCCATGGTTAATGCTATGAATGGATCAAATGCTGCACTGATGATACAAGTCATGTTCACTACAAAGCCATACCTAAAAATTGAGTGGGCAGCTCAGATGATAGACAACACGTAAGGGTTGATAGATCTTATCAGTCTCTCTGAACCATTCCCATCAATTGACCTGTAGATATGCGTCTCTTGCATTTCTCTGGAAAATGCGTCACTGTGGAAGTCAACAGATCATGACTAACACTAGCAGAGGTACTGTTATCTAGTTTCTCGACATTCAAGCCGCTGATCAAACCTGGCTCCTCTTCATTCAATTTTGGTGGCTAGCAACATTGACTCAGAGCATGCACACCCTCTTCAAAATCACGCTCACAAACTTCGTCATGCCGGCCATGTTCTCGATTGCCCAATTCATCTGCCTGTACTGCAACATCAATGTGTACATGCTGAACCAGCTCGTACTCGTCAATACCATGGTTGCCACATTTGGTGTTGTTTTCGCCACTGTATGGGCAGGCAGCATGATTCGACAAGAGGTGCAGATTCTAGACTTGAAGTACAACAACACCTCAGGTCAACTGAGGTCCATGTTCGAATTTGGACCCAGGCATGTGGTGAACCAGTCTTCGACCATAATTATTACTGAGGTGGGGTTCATGGCGAACTCGCGTGATGAAATTAAAGTGTAGTGGGGTAATGTCAACTCTAGTCTATGTTGTTAATGATTGTAGCGTTTTAATATTCTGCTGTTTCAGTATTTTGCTGTTTTGTATTAGCTTAATTCGGCTTCAATATGGCTTAACTTATCCAGTTCAAGCCGAGCTGTGGCAGTCACCTCACCAAAGCCAATTGAGTGAAAAAAGTCCAAATAATGAACCAGTTAAATTGCTGATCGGCATAGTACTACAAAATCAGATGAAGTGATGGAGGTTAGTGACTGGCGAGAGCTGGACCATTGCATTTGTTACCTTCCTCCATGCTTGTACAATCTATGGGTACCAGTGGGCCCGTCATGATTTAATGAGGATGTAAATGAGATATGGGTGGGCCAATGAGATATAATGTGCTGGAATAATTGAGAATGTGAGCCCTTCTGTGGATTTGATCAGTTTCTACAGCGGCTTCATACCTCAATTGATGCTGGAGAACTCCCAGGCAGTCCATTCAAAGTGTCGCAGAAATCTTGGCAGGGCTGCAGATCATTACTGCCCAGTAAAGGATCATCCTGAGGGCCTTTTTGACCATCAAGTTGGTGCAGTCCTGTTTGGCAATATGGCTGCTGTGACAAAAGACTACATGAACAAGATGGGAGCCAACACAGGTTTCTATAGCATAATGGAGCTCGAGTCCATCGCATGTGTTCTATGTTGAATAGTTCTTTTTTTGTCAAATGGACTGTGTCCTGTTATGATCAGTCAGGGGCCCCTATTTCTTTCTTTCTCTTCTCCATCACCTTAGTCCACATCCTATGCTTACCATTTACCTCTACACGACCCACCTATTGTTCCAATGGTTGGTGTAGTTATTCTCGTTTCCTTTCATTGGTTCATGCTTTGTTCCATTGTCTTCTATGACATTCTACCGCTACCCTTAGCCTATTCGCTGACCAAGCGTTCTCTTTCATTCCATTCTATTCTACCACTTGGTCATCTTCATTTCCTAACCAGTATATAAACCTTGGGTCGTCTACCTTGTACCCTAAGTTAGACTTCCTTTCTACTTCCACAATCCAGTTGTGTCTCCTCCGAGTCTTTGTTCTACTCTTGAGTAAATGCTCCTCTCCAAACCTCTGAACTCCTAGGCAACATTCCATTGGCCTATCCTTGAACCTCTGTGTTGTCAACGTTGACTAGGATCTGTCATGGGTAGGGGTATACTACAGGTATGGGTGAGGGTACTGGCCTCCTACACCCACACCCGTACCCACACCCGTACTGTGGGTTAGTCTTAAAATACCATATTGCTACCTATGTACATAACTGTTGTAACTATAGCTGCACTGGCA
>JBBPQI010000010.1:0-26497 GCA_038092445.1 Gyrodon tennesseensis | reverse complement strand
GTGAAATCAAAAACCTTTCGGGTACAGACAAGTTTATTGCCTACAGATCTGGTCGATTCTAACTGATAGCAAAGGATTTGATATCAGAGTTTCAAGAAACTCGTGGGTGTTCAAAAACTCGATGGACCGAACTTACCAGGTTATCCCGTGAGGATTGGAGAAGGAACAGACGCTTGGCCGAAGGATCGGTCCACAGGAAAAAATTGCTACGGTTGGACTGGCACGCGGGAAAAAAGGATGACCCAGTGAACGTTGATGGTCTGGATAAGGTTGTAAAGCATATGCAGGTGGCAGGTAGAAAAACGGTGGTTGGAACGATTCTCCCTGAGCAGCTGGAGAAGGCAGTGCGGACAAAATATATGCGTCTTCATCGTGTGCGTGTCTTGACAAGCATATATCCATCAATCATACTCGCACACTTCGAGTACATACATGGAGGATTGAAGCAAGTACTTACCATTGCTAGTGGCTGCGTCTATATATTGGATCGTTATCAAGGGACTTATCCCTATCGACGCGGCGGTCTCGCAAGTCATACACGTGAAAGATAAAAATAATGATTATTAGTTGAGCTTAGCTAAGTGTTAACAAGCAGGGGCTAAAGCAACGAAGAGAAACCCGACCAGGTCCCAGGCAAGGATTTGTGTAGAATCTAGGAGGGATCTGAAGGTTGTGGTGAGATCCTGTGTGATGATGGATACAGAACGAATGAGTGTGGAATCTCCGACGAATGCCCAGGTCCGTGGCAAATTCTTCATTCACGTAGTCTGCATTTTTCCGCAGTGTCACCCTCTCCATCCTGTCTTTCCCCTCCAATCGGTGCGTGTTCTCGTATATCCGTCTGTCACCCATTCGTTGACCCCCCGCGTCCTGTCTCCCTCTCCAACGTGCGTGTTCTAGTGTATCCGGTTGTGACTCATTCGTTGACCCTCCCCGTCCTGTCCTCCCCCTCCAGGAAGTGCGTCTTCTTGTGTATCCGGTTGTCACCCGTTCATTGACCCTCCCCGTCACTTTCCCCTCCAGTTGGTGCGTGTTCTCGTCTATCCGGCAACCGCCCATTCATTGACCCTCCCCGTTCTGTCTTCCTCCAGATCGTCTGTGTTCTCGTGTATCCGGCTGTGACTCATTCGTTGACCCTCCCCGTCCTGTCTTCCCGGTCCAGTTGGTGCGTGCTCTCGTGCATCCGGCTGTCATCCATTCGTTCACCCTCCCTGTCCTGTCTTCCCGGTCCAGTTGGTGAGTATTCTCGTGTCTCTGGCTGCCGCCCATTCATTGACCCTCCCCGTCCTGTCTTCCTCCTCCAGTCGGTGCGTGTTCTCGTATATCAGACTGTCACCCATTAATTGACCCTCCCTGTCCTCTCTTCCTCTTCCAGATCGTGCGTGTTCTCATGCATCTGGCTGTGACCCATTTGTTGACTCTCCCCGTCACTTCCTCCTCCACTCGGTGCGTGTTCTCGTGTATCCGGCTGTCGCCTATTCGTTGATCCTCCCTCCCTGTCTTCCCGGTCCAGTTGGTGTGTGTTCTCGTGTATCCGGCTGTCACCCACTCGTTGACCCTCCCCGTCTTCTCCTCCCCCTCCAGATTGTGTGTTCTCGTGTATCCGGTTGTCACCTGTTCGTTGACCTCTCGCGTCCAGTCTTCCTCGTCCAGCGTGTGCGTGTTCTCGTCTATCCGGCTGTCACCCATTCGTTCACCCTCTCCGTCCTGTTCTCCCCCTCCAGGAAGTGTGTGTTCTCGTGTCTCCGGCTGCCACCCATTCGTTGATCCCCCGCGTCCTGTCTTTCCCCTCCAGCTGGTGCTTGTTCCCGTGTATCCGGTTGTTACTCATTTGTTCACCCTCCAGCGTGTGCGTGTTCTCATGCATCTGGCTGTCATCCATTCGTTGACCCTCCCCGTCCTGTCCTCCCTCTCCAGATCGTGTGTTCTCGTGTATCTGGCTGTCACCCATTCGTTGACCCTCCCCGCCCTGTCCTCCCCCTCCAGATCGTGTGTTCTCGTGTATCCGGCTGTCACCTATTCGTTGACCCTCCCTGTCCTGTCCTCCCCCTCCAGTCGGTGGGTGTTCTCGTATCCCGCTGCACCCATTCATTGACCCTCCCTCCCTGTCTTCCCCCTCTAGCTTGTGCGTGTTCTAGTGTATCCGGCTGTGATCGATTCGTTGACCCTTCCCATCCTGTTTCCCCCTCTAGGATGTGCGTGTTCTGGTGTATCTGGCTGTCACCCAGTCGTTGACCCTCTCCATCCTGTCTTCCCCCTCCAGCTTGTGCGTGTTCTCGTATATCTGGCTGTGATCGATTTGTTGACTCTTCCCATCTTGTCTTTCCCCTCCAGTCTGTGCGTTTTCTGGTGTATCCGGCTGTGATCGATTCGTTGACCCTCTCCATCCTGTTTTCCCCCTCCAGCTTGTGCGTGTTCTCGTGTATCTGGCTGTCACCCAATCATTGACCCACCCCATCCTGTCTTCCCCCTCCAGCGTGTGCGTGTTCTGGTGTATCCAGCTGTGATCGATTCGTTGACCCTCCTCATCCTGTCTTCCCCCTCCAGCGTGTGCGTGTTCTGGTGTGTCCGGCTGTCACCCAATCGCTGACCCTCCTCATCCTGTCTTCCCTCTCCAGCGTGTGCGTGTTCTGGTGTGTCCGGCTGTGATCGATTCGTTGACCCTCCCCATTCTGTTTCCCCCCTTCAGGTTGTGCGTGTTCTGGTGTATCCGGCTGTCACCCAATCGTTGACCCTTCCCATCCTGTCTTCCCCCTCCAGCCTGTGCGTGTTCGCCTGTATCCGGCTGTCATCGAGCTATTGACCCTCCCCATCCTGTCTTTACCCTCCAGGAAGTGCGTGTTCTCATGTATCCGGCTGTCACCCAAATGTTGACCCTCCCCATTCTGTTTCCCCCCCCTCCGGCTTGTGCGTGTTCTCGTGTATCTGGCTGTCGCCCAATCGTTGACCCTCTCCATCCTGTCTTTCCCCTCCAGCGTGTGCGTGTTCTCGTCTATCCGGTTGTCACCCACTCGTCGACCATCCCGTCCTGTCTTCCTCCTCCAGTCGGTGCGTCTTCTTGTATATCCGACTGTCACCCATTCGTTGATCCTCTCCGTCCTGTCTTCCCCCTCCAGCGTGTGCGTGTTCTCGTGTATCCGGCTGTGACTCATTCGTTCACCCTTCCCGTCCTGTCTTCCCCCTCCAGTCGGTGCGTGTTCTCGTGTATCCGGTTGTTACCTATTCGTTCGCCCTCCCTGCCCTGTCTTTCCCCTCCAGTTGGTGCGTGCTCTCATGCACCTGGCTGTGACCCATTCGTTGACTCTCCCCGTCACTTCCTCCTCCGGTTGGTGCGTGTTCCCGTGTATCCGGTTGTTACCCATTCGTTGACCCCCCGCGTCCTGTCTCCCTCTCCAACGTGCGTGTTCTAGTGTATCCGGTTGTGACTCATTCGTTGACCCTCCCCGTCCTGTCCTCCCCTTCCAGGAAGTGCGTGTGCTCGTATCCCGCTGCACCCATTCATTGACCCTCCCTCCCTGTCTTTCCTCTCCAGTTGGTACGTATTCCTGTGTATCTGGCTGTCACCCATTCGTTGATCCTCCCCATCCTGTCTCCCCCCTCCAGCGCGTGCATGTTCCTGTGTATCCGGTTGTTACCCATTCGTTGACCCTCTCCATCCTGTCTTTCCCCTCCAATCGGTGCGTGTTCTCGTATATCCATCTGTCACCCATTCGTTGATCTCCCCGTCTTGTCTTCCCCCTCCAGCGTGTGTGTGTTCTCGTGTATCCGGCTGTCACGCGCTCGTTGACCCTCCCCATCCTGTCTTCCCTTTCCAGCATGTGCGTGTTCTCATGTATCCGACTGTCACCCACCTAACATCCCTGGCAGTTTCAAAGAGAATGAAACCAGGTTCTCGGCGGGTTCGCCGTTGCCTTCCGTGTGAACACTGCTCATTATGCGGAACAGAGGACTACCCTTCACACAGGCGCACATGGGCAAAATTCTTCAAGGCCAGCTACTGACAGGGAATGACTTTGAGCTGCCGACATCGGTTGTGTCTGGTAATAACCTGCCTGCATCTGCAACAACGTCTGCGTGGTGACGATGACTTGTTCATCAGCAGTGAGCACTTGAGCTCTCTGATAGCAAAATGTTGATGGGGGAATCATCCTCCCCTTGCAGCCGTGCCCGTGTTCATTTCTCCTGCTACAATATATTTAGGCATTGAATGAGGCTCTCAGTGTATAATTTCGTACGATACCCCACTACATAGAGAAGATACCACATGCTACATCCAACAACTCGAAGGGGTTCTGTTGCTTCTAGAGAGCCCCATGCCCATGGAAACAATAAACAAGAATAAGTAAAAGAACAAAGCTGGATGACCAGCTGAGACCATCATGCTCACTTCCTGAGTTGAGTCAAGTACAAAAGTCGAGCGTAATGATCATGGACCATCATCGCACTAGGAGTGTTATGTAAGTGAACCAACTCCACTGGTATTACCGCAACCTCGGCCTCAAAGTCCACCGTCCCACTCTCCTCGCATGCTTATCCTGCACCGATTATGTGTGTTTGGGGGTTTTGACAGGTATTGGGTAGTGTGTAGCCTTGTAGCAGCTGTCCGAAGGGAAGCTTCAAGTGATGCAGGTACTAATATTTATCATTGTTCTCCGAGTTTCTTCCCTTTTACTGCTGTTTGTGATCTCATCACTGCATCTTCAAGGACTCAGTCAGGATTCAGAAAGCACCCAGCAAGTCCTATTAGCAGGCACTCCAATCCAATATCTCTGAGGTCAGACTTTGCGTCGCGCAGCCTAGAGCGCTTCTGGACTGTGCGTCCATAGGGTCGCCCCATTGCCACCTTGCATTGAGCGACAACTTAACAGGGTTGAGGATCCTTTCAATGAAGCATGACCCCCTCTGGTTATTGCCCCGTCTCGGGACCCGGTGGCAATGCAGGCTGGCTCGATGGAGGCCCCGACTCGGCTAGGTAAGATCGCTTAGGTGCTCATCTAATCTCGTTCAGTTGCAAAAGAAGCTGTTGGACTTCCTTTCACTAATTTCAGCTGCTCTGCGGATGCAATATTCTGGACTGGTCTAAACGTTGGACTAAACGAAAGCACCTAGATCAATTTGGACAGACCCTGGAACATTCTGGAGCGCTCCGTGTATCTCACTTTACGCTTTTTCAGCCAAACTTTGTACTGCACACTTCTTGACCAACCCACTGCAAGCCTTGCAGCCACAACCTTCCCACTGTCTCCCCTCGACCCCCACGAAATGGCAATGAAAATGCAAACCCTGATTCTCATCGCCCTCTTAGATCGCCCGGAGGACATATTTGCAGATGCGTCACAAGCCGAGTTCTGGCACCTCACGGAAAGACTATTCGAGGAGCCAAACCCTGTCCTCTCAGACAGCGAACGGGAGTCTATTAACGTCATGATCTCTGCGGTACAAAACACTCTGGGTGGAAAGGCGAAACAGCGCGTCATCGAGGGTGAACAGCACCCAGCTGGTTACGCAGCACTTCTCAAATGGCATGCAGCCTACAAATTTAATCCAGGGATATATCGCCGCGTCCAGAAGGCTTTGGAAGATGAGGAACTATCCCCACACGACCTCATTTGGAGTCGCAAGCGCAAGCTTGATGATTTCCCCCCGCGGTCCGATGCAGATGGTGCACTGGACACCATCGCGTGTGCAGTTTTCGGTGAGAATTGCCTTGCAAATGCACGCGTCGTTGCGGAATTCAAGGAGGCCATCATCGCTATGATCCACCATGAGTGGGAGCGTCAGCGGAAGAAATATTTTCGGGCAGTGAAGACGCTTGCCAACAAAAAGCTTACAGCTCAAAGCGCCTTCGCTGGTGAGTCATTAGGATGTATACCAGCTGGTGATTGATGGTGACTATGGACCATAGGCGTTGAAGGAAAAGAAGAACCCACAGTTTCAGAAATTCGGAATGCCATTAGGGCGTTGAAATCCTACAAGGATGCGATCTACTGGTTCCCTAAGGAGGAAGAGGCAGAGGGCGGAATATGCGAAATGATGAGTGGACTCGAGGATATATTGCAGACAGCGATCAAGGCTTCGAGGAAACTACCCTTAGACAAGCCCATGTTTCCAGAGGATACCGTAACAAATGCCGGCGAGTATCAATTTCTCAGCGTTTCACATCCACAAATCTTACAGTGTGCACAGGGCTTCGTGGGAGGCGACGGGTAGCGCGCGTGAAACGAATCGCAGCAGCTGCCGCTGGCGACATCGAAGAGATCTGGGCTACATACGTGCAACTGTTTGGTCTCAAAGCTGTCAGCAATGAGCAGCTGCAGAGCGTCCTCAATTCCGAGGAAGGCGTGCAGGAGGCCTGGTTGGAGCTCGCAGATCTAGGGGTTGAAAAATTCGCTCAACGCTCTGAAGAAGTGTTGTCAACATTATTGAGCTTTCCCGATGGATGTCCTACATTATTCGCCAAGTTTCGATCTGCTTCGGGATTGTGTGCGTGGGATGCTGACAACGCCAAGCAGTTCTTCTCCGGAAACCCAGATATGAAACCCCTACGTCTCCTCTGGCACCAACTCGTTGGTATTGCCTCTATCGTTGACAAGATATTTACCGCTGAGCCGGTCGAAGCTGGGCTACCAGGGGTCCTCATTGCAGATGCAGTTGGAGTAGGCAAGACCGCCCTTACGATGGGGGTGATTGCCTTCATCATCGACACGTTCTATGCGCAAGAGGCAGCGGCAAGTCGTAATGTTGGAGGTAAGGTACTTCATGCATCAAGTGCTGATGTCAGGTTTGCTCCAATCATAGGTGATCATTTTGGTTCCAGATGTTTGCAGCCATGCTAATGTGATCATAGAGAAAACCCCCTACTTTGCGGGACGCACCATAATTGACGACCTCCCCCACGTCATCGTTGTCGGCAACTCACTAGTTCGCCAGTGGATCACCGAGCTTCGTACATTCTTTGCTCCTGGAAAAATTGAAATCTATATCTTCCCTACTGCTGAATCAAAATTCACTGACTTTTGGGAGGGCGACTGGAAGACCTCAACGACGCCTTTTATTAACAGAATTATCCTTGTTCCTCACTCGGTAAGCTGCAAGACGAGCTGGCTCTTACAGCGCAATTGATTTTCTGCAGGTCATGATGACGTTCGGGAGGGCCTTCGATGTACGCCGAAACCGCGGAAGCAGAAATGCAGACAAAGCAACTGACGAGCAGCGGCACATCAAACTCCCAGTGCTGTACAAAAAATTTATTCCCAAAGACCGAACATTCACTACAGTAACCATTGATGAGGCTCACGAATTCCGCAACACCAGTGCAAACTGGTATGTTGCACTGGAGCTCACGAAATCTACAAGACTCCCTCTGCTTCTCACTGCTACCCCGCTTATCACCTCGCCTCGGGTAAGGAATCAGCCATATTTTCTCCCCGTTACATTGACAAAGCACAATTATCACGTAGGATTTATGCAATTTGGGAAGGTTGCTCCGCATTCCTCAGTTTTGCGGTAGGGATGGTGACGAGCATGAGAATGTATTCACAAAAAAGATAAGGTCTGCGCGTCGCGGTATAACCCGCCAGGACAAAGCTATTTCTGCAGAAAAGACTGTGGCCGCCATGGTTGGGAGGGATGATAGACGCATTCAAGTGGTACCTGATTCCATCCAGAGAGTGCACTTGGTGCATGGTGAGTGGATTGATTCCATTCGCGTTTGCTACGGTGGCAGGGTAATACGTCGCACGGTGGAGTCCAAGCGGTACGATGGTAGAATGATCAATGACACTCTGCCACCTTACAAGATGGTTGTTGCGAAGCTTGTGCTCGCAGAGAGAGAGTTGACAGTCATTCGGAAAGTTCTTGATGGATTCAGCACCGGGTAAGTCTTGAGCACACTGCGATTCTGGTTCATCCTAACCAACAAGCTCCTGGCAGAGACGCGCTTGAAATGGTTGAGGATGCAGAAGGCCTTAACACGGTAAACACATCCCTTTTGTATCATATAACTTTTGACATTCTTGTACAGAAATTTTATCTTGAAGGGCGCACTAAAGCTGCATTTCCTTTCCATGAATCCCCATCATATCCAGTTGTTGCTAGCCGTGCTGAATACTCCACAATCCGGTCGACAAAAGCTGACATGTTGGTGGCATTAGTCTGTCACCACTTGTCTACGGATTTCCTCACGCCTGTATCATTCGACCACCACCCGAAGCTTCCGTATGTAATTGATGCCAGCGGCTATCCTACCCTCAACTGGCCATGGGTACCCGGTCCCGATGCAAATGCACCGCCCCACCTTCTCTGGACACCACTCGAGACAGATGAAAATATACCAATGCCCCAGTTGGAGAAAGGATCTCGAAAGATCTTGATCTATCACGAGTTTGCAATGATGGCACCGTTGATGCTCTCGGCAAGTGGAAATTGTCAAACTAACGAATCCATGATGTTTAACTTATTTGCAGATATTTGAGATATATGGAATTGATGCTAAGGCAATAAACGGTACACAAAGCGTAGAGGAACGCGATCGGATTGTCATGGCTTTCCAGAAGGATAAGAAATGCCGCGTGCTCCTCTTTTCTAACGTCGGTACTGTTGGCCTCAACCTGACTGCTGCAACGGTGGTAATACTCTTCGTAAGTGAACTTCTTCATAACAGAACCCATATTCACTTGCAGATAGGATCAATGCTGGTCGCGTATGCTGGTAAATCAAATTATTGGGCGCGCTTGGCGTCTTGGCCAGACCGAAGAGGTTACTGTTTATAATTTGGTTTGTGACCAAACAGTGGATTGTCTAATGACAGACTGTGCACAAGGCAAGGGCTCCATGTTGGAACAATTTCTAGCCACACAGCATGGAAGAGGTGAGCCTAATGAAACGCTTTCAAGGCACGCAATTCTTAACATGCGTATGTACAGACATGAAAAAGCTGCTTGGATCTGGTAGGCCCCCCATTGAAGAACTCCCTCCCGAAGGGGCAGGGGCAGGCTCAAATCCAGATGTGGAGACTGAGTCAATCTCCCGCGGAAAGAGTAACGGAAAGGGTAAAAACCTGAAGAATAGCAAAGGTCCCTGCGAAAGGAAAAGCATGGCAGCAGGTAAGTGTAGAATTCATTGTCAGTCTCTGCTCAGTGAAAATGACCCAACCATCTAATGGCCAAGGCGAGTCAGGCGCTTGCAAATCATCTGAGTCTGCAGCTGGTGCGTGTAGAAACCGTTGTCTGTTAGCGTTCGCCAGTGACGTTGCTGCAGAAGCAGCCCAAACAACCAAAACATTCAACCACCCAGGCAAACTAGTTATTCAGGAATCACCTGAATCCACAGTTGGTGAGTGTAGAGTTTGTTGTCGATGTCCGTCCATCAGTGAAGCAGCTGCCTGAAATAGCCGAAACTGGCAATGCTAAAACTGCCAAGCCACTCAATCGTCAAGGTGAATCAGATGCTCGCAAATCGCCTGAGTCTGTAGTTGGTGAGCATAGAGTTAATTGGCAATGTCAGTTCTTTAGTGACGTGGCTGCTGAAGCGGCCCAAACTGCCAGGCTACCCAATGGCCAAGGCGAATCAAACACTTTCAAATCCCCTGAGTCTGTAGTTGGTGAGTGTAACATTTGCTATCAGCGTCGGTTTGCCGGTGACATCACTATCAAAATAGACAAGTCATCCTATGACCAAGGAGAATCAACCATTGGCGATGCATCCAGGAGGTTGGTCACTGAACGAGAGTTTGATTATGTTGCCTGCCCCATAGAAGGAGAGGGTGAGAATCAGATACGGGAACTCTCTGGGCAAGACTACCCAAAGGTATTTGCTTCTTTTTTCTTATAATTCCACGTTTCCATCCCAGCTCAATATATGCATAACAGTCAACTCCAAGTCAAACCGCGGGTAATCCCCCCGACATATCAATCTCCTCTATCGCGGCCAGCAAAGCGGTCGCTGATACTGGCAGATCAACGGTCGAGTACAACTTGAAGCGGAATCGTGAGGCGCTATCACCCTCAAATAGCCCTCCCCGCACCCCACACTCAAGAAAGGTCTACTCCACAGCAGCACAAGGTAGTAAAAGAAACGCAGATGATAGGACTGAGGAACCACCTAGAAAACTTCTTCGTACTAACCGGGATGCGCTTGGGCTTGTATTTCCTCCCACAGCCGGTCGGAACAATAGAAAATATGGTCCGCCGCTATAGCCCCTTCAAGTTCATAGCTAGCAGGTACTGTAGTGCTTGTTTATCCTGGACCATCTGCGAGCGTGCATGTGCTCGCTCGCTTGTCCTTACCACTTACTTGCCCTCTCACCAGTCTGTCCTCACCTGTTTTCCACATCTACCGAACTCTTGCCCTCACCCTCACTTCAAATCTGCGTTCCCTCACTTTTTGCAAGCTCGCTTGGGATACCAGTCAAGTGCAATACATATATTCCCACCACACCTCTATGATAGAGATACTCCGTCCCTCTTCTACCCGTACCTCGTAGACTCGCAGCCGCCTGTATACGCTGTGGTCCAGTTCTTTGCGTCCGCTCGTCTTAGCGTTTCCCGCTGCGGCTCTCCCCTTCCATGCATATACAACTATCACTTCCAACAAGTACTACCTGCTGCTTCGACCAGTTATATAATCACTTTGCCTGTTCATGGTGAGATCTTCTCGCACATGCACAAAATTCAAAGGTTTGCTTTAGTCCCAGCCGGCCAGCAGTTGTTGCGAACATTTTTATCATGTTTGAATCTTAGATGCCTGGCCTCAAGCCCCTCATACGGCTTCTCACCGATTGATCATGTTGAAAATGGCTTAGATGCTGGTCGTCATACTTGCCATAGCCTGGCCTCGCGGCCTGTTCAGATTGTGTCCCTTCTGAACGAGATGTGACCCGGGACGATTTCTGCAGAGGCAGGTAAGATATTCAACTGTCCCTCTCAAGACCACTCCCGCCCCCGCCGCTATCAATGCCAAATATCCTGCCGACACAGCTATTCCATGCGGCATTCTCAACTGTACTCCAACATTTGCATCTCCCCAATCGGAACATTTTCGACGTCCAATCCCGAACACGCCGCGATTTTCTCCTCCCACCATTTCATTCTCATCTCTCGTTCCCTGTACTTCCCCAAAAGGCTGGGATTTGTAGTTTCCGGCACAGTGCGCCAGTTCAGTTCGGTTCGAACCGCTCACAGTTACACTCCCCCCTTCTCCATTCACACCCGCATCCCTCCACTTTACCTGGGTTACATCTACGCTGGCACCCTTGTTTTGTCCCATCGAACGCATGACCTTGATACCCCATTTGCCATTCTCCGATCGGCAAACTACCTTTCACCCTCCCCCCCACCTCTACAATGAGATCCAAGCCCACATCATTTACGAAATGCTCCATGGCCTCTACCACGCGTTCCTCGAATTTGACGAATACGAGCATATCGCTAATGCCAAGCAGGGTTTCGGGGGATGTTGACGCCGTCAAAGCACTCGCAGAGTTCCTCGCATACTCGAATTTACTCTCCACAAAGATGTAATAATTACCTTGAGCAAGGCCCTAGATACATGCTTGTAGGTCTCTTTGGGGAGGGGTGGTGCAACGCCAAATTCGCCGCTCTACCTCAGAAAATGTGGAATAGCATCGTCAAGGGTGTTGATAAGCGTGCAACACCTGCCAATGTTTTCTCGCTGCTGTTTGCCACTCAATATGCGACGAAGAAGTTGGATGCTGCCATTGATGTATGGGCAGGTGTATCGAGGGAGTTGGTAATGACGGTGACTCCAACTGCAAGTACTACCTCGACATGGCGATTGTTCAGATCATGAAAGCCAAGAAGGAGCTCATGTATGAGGTGCTCAAGTCGCAAATGATTGAAGCAGTTATACTAAGAACTGCTGCGTGCTTGAGGCGAACGTGATCAAGCAGTGGATCGTTGGGTTGGTGGAACAAGAGTAAGTATTCAGTGAGGCAGGACTATGCGCGTTCGCGCTTGAGCTTCTCCTGAGCAAGGTAGTGCAGGGAAATGAGAGGATGGTACCCACGCATAGAATCAACTGATGGCGATCTACGCATCTGAATGAGAGCCTGCAAACCAGACCTCTTCGATATGCCTGCTGTCACAGCTGGATCGTCCGCCATGCGCACACTCAAGCAAAAACTTGGCGTGTCGCTCACTCAAGGCTAGGGCATGTCGGAAATAGCACACGTGTTCGCAGGCAATCACCGCGCAAGGCAGCGTCTTTCCCCCGCTGAGTCCAACCAATGATGCAGCGTCCCTGAAAAGCTCGGGATGAACATATCAAAGTAATGAGAGTCATCAAGAGGAGCACCTAGTCTGGTAACCAGCCCGTCCATGAGGCTGCCATGTTGAGAGGCAGCCTCATAGATGGGCTGGTCGCCAGACTAGTTGGTAGTGCGGCAGCCTACTGATAGCAGACAGCTAGCCGCTACCATTTCCCTGCTTACCGATCAGCAAGCTGAACCCCTCCTTGCCTCTGCTAAGATGTCAGATTTTCTCACCTAACCCTAAACAGACACTAATTAGAAGTGTAAAGTGTAAAACTAGCCCTCTCGGTGGTGAAGAGCACAGGAAATGTTCAGAACCGGCTCTGGAACGCTCGGAAAGGTCATAACCAGAACAACTTAGATCACTCAGAAGTTGGTAATATTTTGTCATAAACTGCTACGTTTGATAAATGCATGAAATCAATCTGAGCTTCCCTCTTCCTCCTCCTGCCGGAGATCTGCATAAGGTATAGGGTGTGGTCCCCTAGCCCTTGGCTGTGGTATCGCATCTTCCATGTACAGATCATATTCGCCAATGACAGGAGGGGGATTCCATTGCGGTGGTCCAGAAGATGGATTCATCAAAATTTGAGGTGCGTTTGAGGTGCAGCCCTGTGGAAACATGTGAAAGTGGTCATCCCTTTGATATACCCACACGCGATCTGATGCCGTCTGAGGAATCCAGCGAAGCTGGTCAAAAAGGAGACGTAGCTGTCGCCTCATATGTCCAACCGCGTCAGGGAGCAATGACTTCAACTCTGCCCAACGCCTCCAATATATCATGTTTGGAAATGATTGCGGCTGGATTGGAATTTTTCTCCCCAAGGGACTGAAGTAGCGGTCAAAGGCATCTGCCCATTCCTTTCGGGTGGGGATGCGGTACTGAACCCGCCTGAATATCGTAGCTAGATTAACATTGGTCAATGCCTGCTGCGTGATGTTCTGTCTCTCCCGAATGGAAAGGATGCAATGGGAAGCGTCGGCTCTCGCACCACGGAGGTTGCCGCATTTTTGCATGAGATCTGAGAGGAATTGTTGCCAGAGGCGGGTCAACTCCACCGGTAGGTTCTCTGCCATGTCTCCAAAATATTCCACTTGCTCCTCGTAGGGCAGATCCTCTGCGACATCTTGGGGAATAGGGGGGAGCAGGATCTGCAGATTTGCGAGCTGCGGTAATGGGACATCGATTTGGGTCCCATGAGGACGCGACATACGTTTTTGGGTTGGGATACGCCCTGCTTCCCGAAGTTCTCGATAGGGAATGAATGGTGGAGGCAACGCCTGCAAGCGTAATTGCTCCCGCGTCTGGTGAAAGAGGTGGATCCAGGTGGCGTCGTTTAGTTCCTTTCCATATGAAAAGCGAGGTACACCAGAGGTTGGTGGAAAAAGTATTTTGCGTAGGAAGATTGCACCCTGTCGGACGACGGGTAACTCCCCTGGTGCGCCCTGGGCAGGTGGATGGATCAAGAAGGTACCATGATTGCGACCGCGTGCTGTCAGACATGAGGTCATCATGATGTCCCGGCCATATTGATCATCATCGGGGCGAGAATTCAGTCCATTTGCGAGCCATATCAGCGCAGCGGTCAAGTTGAGCGCCTCCCTTGTGTACCTGAGTGAAGGATGGACACTATTTTGCAGCGCAAGTGTCTCTGCAATGCATGTCATGCGAATCTGTCGCCACTGCCTGGTGCAACGTATGAGTTACATTAGGTTGAGTAGATGTTCGCAGATTCACATACCACCAGTCAACAGCAGAGTATCGGCACAACGCGCCTTCCAACAATTCTTCAGGAAAGTCGAGCATTGCATCAGTGACTGAGCTTGCAGGAATTCTTGCTTCCACTCGAGCAGCAGTGGTGTGGCGAACGCCAGCTTGGTAGATCTCCATCATCCTCTTGCAGTAGGCAGGGGCGCGGTCATCACCATCTCCACGGAGGGCATCTCTACCACGCATGAAGAGTCCATGTCTGCCGGCCTCCAAGTGAGCGATGAGCGATTTATCGGTGGTGTAAGCTTGTATGTAGGCAGCGCCGGTGTTTGGGTCGTTGGGGTTGAGTGTTGCACGGAAACCTGATAAGTCAACAAGGCCAGCCACGTAGTCGCGACAGTAGGAACGGGAAGGCAAAGTGCATAAACGGGCTGCTACATTCTGTGTGAGATCACTGAATTCCTTCACTAGGAAATGATGTGCATCAGTGCGCCACTGGAGCACATGGTTCTCCCAAGAGATTTGCAGTCCTACATCAACCCACGATTGCCCTCGCCGGATAATCCTTTCCATAAGACCATCCACAAGCACCGCGAAAGAAGTGTAGCTCGCAAGAAAGTCGTTAGGAGCATGCGTATGTGCTTCCTTGACCCCCTGGATTTGGATCATCCACATGCATCCATCAGCCCACGGAAGCGCAGCTTGAAGGTAGCGCTTGATTGTAGATCCTAAACGAAAAGCAGTATCCCCAGGAAAGGGATGTGTTCCCATTTGATAGGTGCCATTAAGATTGCGGGCTCGCAATTTAGCTGTAGCGTAGGATGGGGACCAATTGGTAGCCAGTTCGGGGGCAAGATGACAGATGGCTGGATATAAGCCGCGGTCGTAAACGGCTGCTAGTTGATCTTCGGACAGGTTTGCGCGGCCTTCAGCAGCCTGCATTAACGCGGGGAAAAAAATGCGAACACAGTGCCGCGCTCCCATTTGTGCAATGCAGACATTTGGAACCTTGTGAGGATGCACAAGCTGGGGAGGCTGCCAAAGGGTGACACTTGGTAAATCGGGGCATGGTTTTATCAACACCGATGCTCACCTGTCCTGCTTGCGTCCGCATGCGCACCTTAACATGCAGGCTCTTTGTAAGCGTCATTGTTGCATGAAACACACGGTATATGTAAAGGTCTTGAGTAACAGGAAGCTCATCTGTAAAGGATATAAGACTGTCATAGTCCCGAGAAATATCTAACTCGTATGGCCGGCGCAAGCGATCGCGTAGAGGCTCTATAACAACCCGCCTGTGTGTAGGAACGTTCAAGCCTGTCAATCCTAGTGTGAGGGCGTTTCCCTGTGCTTCAGCTCGAACGTGTTGGTCATTTTCTTGGGCTCGCTGGGCATCTAAATCAATAAATGCGTTGTTAAATTCCAGCAAGCTCATAGCGAGGGGTTCGCCTTCCAAAGGATGAACCTCGAAGGGATGAACAATATTCATGGTGGTGCTTGGGAGTGGTGCTTGGGAGTGGTGCTTGAGAGTGGGGAGGTCTGCGGGAAACAATAGTAAAGTACAAAAATACACGCAATGCAAATGGAAGTCCAACAGCTTTTTCTACCACTGAACGAGATCGGATAAGCACTTAAGCGATCCTACTTAGCCGAGCTAGGGCCACCATCGAGCCTGCCTGCATTGCCACCATGGGTGGTGTCCCAAGACGGGGGAATAGCTCAGAGAGCTTCATGCATCCCCGCCAGCCCAGCCTCATATATGCCATCTGGAAAGTGATTGCTGAGATCAGACGCGCACAGCACTGAATGCGCACACTGTTCGCAGTATCATATCCCCATGCGTTGGTCGGATCGACCCCTTGGGGATAGCGGAAGCAGCTCTGTTAATGCTGGCTTGTTGCAGTACTGTGAATGAACATGAATAAGCATCACTCGATGGAAGATTTAGAAGACTTTGAGCCGTGCGCTCCACCCTTTCTGCGTGTTCAAAGCATTCGGCAGGGTCGAAGTCAAAACTGGGGAACGACAATTGGGCAACATTAAAGTTGTTGCTTCCGGGGTGACTTGATTGGCATCTCGCGTCTGCATCACAAAAAGTGCCTAGTCTGGTGACCAGCCAGTCTAAAAGAGGCAAAGAGGAGGACGCACTGTGCCTGGACCTTTGCCCTTTTTGTCGTCATCGAGCTTTAAATTTAACCCGTCGTAATACTTAGAGCTCAAATACCGAAACGACTCTTCCTTCACGACTCTTTGTGCACAGACTCTGTGCGATAAATGCACTCAATGCTCGGTCATGGAGAGAGGATCCACTTATGATGTGAGATGAGAGAAGTGACGACGGATGGCTAGGGATTCCAACAGAGCACTCACGGCGAAGATCACGCCAGCATGTCGATCCTTGAGTAGATCCAGCAGACCTTCGACGAGATTCGATCATTTTGTGTAGCAGTTTTCGGGAAGGCAGATTGGAGTTGCTCTGCGAACCCAAACAATTTGTCCTAGACATGTTGCGAGTCAACCCGCCGCATGCGACCAACCACATTCAAGTAGTTCATATAGAACTTGAAGCTTGAAGGCCATCTTCTCTGTGCAGGCCGCCAAACCAACAGCATCGAAGCATTCCCATAATACCCACCATCACACCAGTTTCATTGTTGGAAACCACTGTTACAGCTACATCATCTGGCCGATCAAGTGCAGAAACCTGCCTTTGTCACTATCCACTGGGGTAACTGACCAATCTTCACGATATGTGCCAGTGCCGAGGCAGCGGAAAATGCAGTAGATTTCTGGTTGAGCTGAGTGACGAGGACGTCAATCGTTTTGGCTGCCTTGATGGCCTCCATCAACGGTTCTTAGCGCTGTGGCCATGGATTTCTAACCAGAAAATGCACCATACCTTAACTCTCCCAAAGGTCTATCAAGGCCATAATAGCACCATCGCGTGCACTTGGGGCATGGCTCTGCACTCATTTCGCGAATCGAACCAGCAGAATTATAATCTCTCTGCGCAAGCCGAGTTTTATGATGCTGTTTTGCAAACTTTTCAATGGAGATGAACGCACTGCGTGCGTGCGACTCTCCACATCCTCTCGTTTCTACTGGGCTTTCCATCCTCTTCATGTCCTACACATCTTCCGCTGCCTGATACGTAGATCACCCCAAAAGCCTTCTATTCATTTAACTGGCAAACAATTTGTATTGTTGGAGAACTTGAAGGAGGTTTCGCCTGGTCGCGTTCTTATTTTCTGCAACTTGTGACAATCTCACCAGAGTGAATGGCAAACGTTAGCCAGCTCCAGCCAGCTCTTTCCCCCCCAAGTTCAGATGAACTCTAGTGAGGCTCGGAGAAGGATGCAAACGTATGTTTATGGAGCTGCTAGCTTCCAATTTCCTTTCTGACTCCGGTCTTTCCAGTTTCTTGCGCTACGCCTTCTAAACAAGCGTGCTCGTCTAAAATTGTCACTCAAGCCGTTTGATTTAGCCTCCTTTTCGGGCAAGGTTAGCGCGTTCGCGACTGTGAATTCAAAGGGATGGTTTGCGGCAGTCACTCGAGATACCAGTGGCACGTCAGGTACGGGAGGGGATGTATCCAACCTACTCTTCAGTTGACTGATAATTCTTTTGCATCTAGCTTTGATTCTCTCACCACTCGCAGACCTGCGCTCTGCGCTTACTGCAGCTTCAGCCGAGGACGAGCAGTCATACAGACATCAGAGACGCGTCCTAATCAGCGGAGCACCTCCACATATCTTCACGGTTGCGTGCAATGACGCTAGAGTACTACTGGGATTAGTGGATGGTTCCATCCTTGTGTATGCTTCCGACCAACTGTCTTCCAGCGGTGATGGTCCTGTACAGCCCATCCGCGCGTTTGCAACGTCATCTTTAGCATCTACGGCTGTCTACCCCCCGACGCGCATGATCAATCCACGACAGGTAAATGGATCTGGAATGAACGCATGCCATGGCTTGATTAACAATACGATGCCCATACGACGCCATAAGTACATAGATAGAATTTGTCTGCACATCGTATGGTAGGGATCGTGACAAGATAAAATTTCAGGAAGCGCAAAGCGGACGAGGTCTCATATATAAAACGATGGAGGGGTGTGGCGTCCAATAGTCACAAGGGATCGGAGTGTGATAAGCAACGCAGAAACAGTAGTCACCGCGGACCGCATGTTGGGGAGCGTGCATGCAGAGAAAGCATGCCCGATATATAATCAAAGTTCATGTGTTACACCTTGTTCAACACTTGAATGGGTGGAAACTTGTTACAAATACAGTGAGTTGCAGGCAGAGGAAGAGACGAGGCAAGAAGGAAAAAGAGTGAAAAGAAAGGAGCCGAAGCGAACAGAACCCAAAGAGAAACAGATATGTGCGATAGATAGCAGCGACAAAAGACAAAGCGAGTCTAAGACTGATAGATGGACCTCGCGACCTGGCCAAGACATCAGCGACCCCGAATCGGACCAGACGCGAGAGCACTCACACTCTCAAGAAGCATGGTGACTTCGGGGGCAACACATATGAATTCTTTGCTCCAGAATTCATATTTCTGGTTCCTAAGAAGCTCAATAAATGTGACCAGCGCTCCCCACGGGTGAGAACGGTGGACGGTAAAACGCTCCAAGAGAACCCGAGTCATCACCTCACGGAGCCAATCGTCCTTGACTTCAACGAAGAGGTGGAGCAAGAGAGAGGAGAACCAGTGGGTATGGGCGTTGGGATATCGCAGGTGGAGTACCATGGAGCTCAGGAGGTGGTGTTGTCCTAGGGTTGCACATGAACATGTAGTCTAAAAGCGAACAGATGAATACCCTCACCTTCAACATCTAAATTAGTAGCTAGGTACTGTAAAGCAACAACGCCTGGACCGCTTGGGACGAAGACGGATGACCCGCTGCGCGCCTTCGCCTGCGCGACCGACGGACACACCAATGTACATTACCAAGGAGTTGATGAGGGAGAGATTGTAAGTTTCAGTGGTGCTTTCCTGGACCGCGGACAACTTCAAGCGGTCTTTAAGTGAAACGAGGAAATTGGGGGTGCCCCGGTCTAGGAGGTACTGATCCAGACCGTTCCTGAGATCGGCATTTTTAACGCCCGAAGCAAAGTCGGACAGGATGGGAGGAATGGGACCCATTTCGGGGATCGAGTCGAATTTGATGTTGCGCAAGTGGGGGTCAGGGAGGACGATGGAGAGAGGAAATGCGCTAATGATGATGTTGCGGAGTTGGATGCAGCGAGGAGGAATGACATCGCAAAGGCTAAAGTAGTATTCACTGAGGAATTCGGGAAAGTCATGAAGGAGGACAAGAAGCAGGCGGAGTGTGCCTCTGTAGAGGTCGCGAGTGGCAAGTTGAAGATCTCCTTCCTTGAGGAATGGTACCAAAATCTTGAAGAGAGACAAGAGAAGCTTGTGGAACGCAGACCAGCCCTCTCGACTCTCGGGCAGGAGCAACTTGGGCATGAAATGCCTGTGGGAAACTAGACTCAACCACGAAAACGCGAAACCAGGGAAGTAGGTGGGTTGTAATGAACTGAAGGTGTCACTGAAAAATTGCAACGAGCAATACCGACATTCCCTCTCTAGACCGAGCAGAGCTTGCAATCCAAACTTGAACAAGTTCGTCTCGGGAGGGCAGCTCAAGGTGTCGACGACGTAGCGAAGTGCTATCCCGAATGGAATGATATCGACTAGTTCGTGTTGGATGATTGAGCCAAAGAGGTAAGCAGTCATAGCAAGTTCGCGGGTGGGGTAGTAGGACTGGAAAAACTTGTATTCGTCGAATAGGAAATGGAGCATGCAAGAGAAATTTTCGTGATCTCTAGGGTCCGTTGAAGCTTTGCTACGTTGAGGAAGGGAAATAACTTCGTCAATGCTCGTTTGTTCATCATACATCTCCTTGTATATAGCGTTGACTTCAGCCTCGATCTCAGCCGAGTAGTTGACGACAGTAAAACCGGGTTTGATGTCGGTACCGGGGATGAGGTTCACGAGGCGCGGGTGAATTTGCAGACAAGCGTTGCGGACTTTGAGGCAATAGTCTATATCCTCCCGGGGCATTTTGGCGGAGCTGTGTAACAGAGTCCCCGTTAGTGAAATTCAAATGCAAAAATAAAGCACAAACTTGTTTCGAAGGGTACGGAGGAAGATGATGATACTTTGAGGATTAAGAGGCATAGTACGACCATCCACTGCGGGATCCGACATTCTGGAAACCTTTTCACTCTCCATCGTAATTTCCAGGAAATGAATCATAGAACGAAGGAACTCGGCACCGTGAGCAGTGACATTGTCAGCAAGCCACTTGTCTAGGTTCAAGTACTCTCGACGAGAAGCCAGTGCAGCGACATCGAGAGCGAAGGTAAAGGGCCGTGAGTCCAAAAGATTTTCCAGGGTCTACAGCGAGTGAGACGCGAATCCAGACGCTAGAAGAATGTAAGTCCTCACCTTGAGGTCTTGTGCAACATCCAAAATTCAGGTAATGTTGAGAGGGCTTTCGTCATAGAAATCGTGAAAAGCGCCGAGAAGATACGCTGGGTCAATTTGCCACAACTGCATAAAGACAAGCTGATGGTTCGGGTGACCTGCCAGAAACATAGCCAGCAGCTTACGAGAATACTCAAGACGAATGTCACCCCAATTCTGATCCTAAAAAAATCCGAGCAATGGCATACCGGAACCTGAAGTAGGCCCATATGGACCAATTCTGCGCTTATCTTGAGTGCTTTGTCCAACATATCACGGATGCAATTCCGGATGTCAGCATTGTCTGAATCTGCAAGCCATACCGGAACCTTGAAGAGATCGAGTGAATTCCATGTGTGGCCCTGAACGTTAGCCGCCAATGACTTGATCGTAGGACTCGCAGCTGCCACGTCCTCTACAGTGACAATCCTATGACCTGGTAAGGACACAAAATTGAAAGTGTCTGCGGGTAAGGATAAAAGGGCATCGAGAAGCTTCAGTTGGTATAACGAATTCTTCCACACTCCCCAGAACCCAGTCACTGCATGCAGATCGGCATCCCGCGGACAGTTGAGGAGGATGGCAATCAACAACTTCAACTTGGCAGTATCGACTCCATGACGATCAAGCCAGTCAAATGCTTTGATGACGTTGGCCCAGTTAAGGTTGACATGCTACAAAACGTGTCAACAACAACGGAAGCCACAATCCCTTGTAACTTACGAAACTACCCAAAGCTCTCACCAAAGCCCCCACATCACACAGCGTCGTACCTTCCACAGCGAGCCGTGCCAAATTTGATATGATCTCGACAACTTGGGCATCCCGTGGAGGATTGGCATCAGAGATGCCAAACCGAAGAAGGAGCGCGCAGACTGTGTCTGCATCGCTAGTGATCTCCGGGCCAAGCTGAATCAGGGTCTGGACAAGGGATACACCAGAGGGAAGGCTGCGTAAGCGCGCCGTATTAGTCACGTACAGAGATATGAAGAGCATGCATTGCGCGGCATACCTCAATGTGGGGAAGACGCGCTGCAAGATAGGAGCAACTATCTCTGGTCCATACTTGGCTTGTACAGACGCAGGGCCTGGCGCTGGGTGGCATCCAACACGGGGGGTTCCAAATTGGAGTCAGACAACAAGTTTGACATGAGTTTTGCAATTTGCTGAGGGGAGAGATCAGCGTGGTCGAAAGAGGGGTGCTGGCAGAGAGAGAGGATGGCATTTTCAAAGTCGATACGGATAAGGGCAGCAGCCTGGGTGGCCATCTCCTTGCGAGTACTAAACCAGCAACAATGGATGAAGCCAAAACGAGTCTCTCAAGTGGCCTGAGAGAAACACGATCTACAAATCGGAGGAGATCAAAATGCCTGAAGGCGTCCCCTTTGCCCTTGTCTATGCCATCCCGAAATCAGTCTGAGAGAAAAGGGTCACGAGCGAGACGCTGAGTCTCCTGAACAAGCAGACGGAAGGTCAGGGCGGTAGAGGTGTCGAACGCAGAGGGCGGGGCAGCCAAGGTGAGACGGCCTTGTGAGTGAATGATGAGACGACGGATGAAGTGGAGGTAGGTGTCGAGACCGTGCTGCTCCAAGAGCTGTGTCACGCCACAAGATGAGGGTTTGAGCAGAAAAACGGGAGAGAAAGGCGGGTGCATACCGAACGTATCCCGAGTCATCGACCTGTCAATGATGCTATATTTTTCTATTAGTTTGCAGCTTCCATACATCGTATAGCTTACAGTTTGCTTGGAACTTCAAGTGATATCATCGAACGTCATCGATTTTGTTGTCCAGCCGGACGGACGATACGGAATTAAAATCGCAAACAATACAACACGCAATCTATATCTAAACGTGTTTTTGTTCAATAACAATAGCTTGAGAATAGGTGAGTAAATTCGCTGACCGTTCGTCCAGCCTTGGCTAATGTGATTTAGTCCCGTACTACGCACAACCGAGTGCTGGCACCCCCGAAGCACCGCTCAAGCAGAATGGGGCATTCACAATTGGGTACGGGCCAGGAGGAATACCCCCGTTTGTGTATTCTTTGAAAGAGGGCCGGGATGTCGACGCTGGCTACCTGAAAATTTTCTTCGCAACTCGGCCAGCTATTGACTTGTCCGACATCGTACAGCTGTCGCCCTTTCTAAATTTGGACTCGCAATCCTGGATAGATGAAGAATGCGGTGAGGGTCGATATTCAAATGAGCGACAAAAAAACGCCCTTGTGGGATTTTTACTATCTATCGTAATACCGTGAAATGAACGAATGCCAGTACCAATGTGGTACCGACCTCAAAGGTAGCTCTCTGCCCTGCTGCCACAGCTTCAAGATTTCTCATTTCTGACCGGGGCGATAGGATATAAGCATGATCCTAATAACTACCTTTTCCGTATAGATAACGACCTTTTCTTCTCAACAACGAAAACGCTCCCCCCTCCGCCATCCGTCACCACCCCTCCATCAGGCTGTATCACGTATTTGTCGAACGCTGGAGGATCATACATTGTTCTTCCAGACGAGTCTCGAAGCATATCTTCAATACACCGGATAGAAGATCCAACTGCAAAGGGAACCCAAGACTGATCTGCTGGCAACGTCCCTTTCCTCCACTCTCAATCTTCGCTTGTTGTTAAGCCATCATACGTCGCTGTTCCGCTCGTCTCTGCCATGTCTTCCGACCTGCAGTCTGTTCTGGAGCTCCTCCAGTGGAATAACTATGTGTCCGGTGCGGTTGTTCATACCTTCGTTCAACAATTAATCTTATGAACCATTGCAGTTGCCATTGTCACTGCTGTCGTATACGATTATTGTGAGTGATGCTTATATGCGTTCTACCTTTGCATTCTAAAGTGGCCATTGCATTAATGGCACCGCAGTCCTCACATTCTCGAGATAGGTATGTAGCTTCATGGCCCACATCTTCTACGTTGGTTGACAATATTCAAAGATAGACTATGTTTGGGTACGGAAGCAACAACCATCAAATACTAGCCCTCTGACAGCCCCATAGCGTAGACCCTGGACATGGGTCTCGACAATGTTTGCTCTAGTGCGTATAAAGGCTCAAGGAACCCCATTCTATATTAAGAGTTCCATAGGTCCGCTGTGCCGGTCTTTCTTGGACCATGTAAGTCTCCTGTTGCTACTGTGATGAACTGCAGGTTATACAACTAATGGTGACTATGTGCTGAAGTCTTGGTGGCCTTGGTATGTGTATGTTTGAGGCTAAATTGGAGGTTGATTGAGCTGATCAGATGTACTTGCAGTTGGGAGTACCTTTGTCCCTGGCCCTCTCATAGTCAGTTTTCCTGCTTCTCGCCTTGTATATCTGTCATTGATGCTCATCTTCTGATAGACGTATGCACCTAAATTCCAGTTGAAGCCTGTATTGACAATGGTTCTATAGATGTAAGCAGTCTGACTTATTACTGCTCTCCATGCCAACAGTACGATACATGGATATTCTCAAGGTACCACAGTGTTTCTGGCAGGAGCCTGGCTGTTTCCGATATTTTATAGTGCTGCTGATTGTGAGTTACCGCATTCCCTCACGATGTTCTGCAGACCGTGATTTCAATTGCAGTCATAATGATCCTGCGGGTGTATACAATGTGGAATCGATCCAACAGGATTCTTTATTTCCTTCTCTTCCTTTACATTTCCCAGGTCATTTGTTTCTTGACTTTAACAGGTATCTATTATAATCCCAATGGATATTTCTCAGGTCCGTCTTCATATAAACTGTGTGTATCATGAAAATCTCATGGAAATGGCCTCCATCTCCTGCCTCCCTCTTCTGAAGTCCAAATGGTCCAAATAACGGATTTCTTTGTTTGCTCTGTCTCATTGAGCGAAATCTCATAGAAGGTTTCCATGTGTGACAAAATCCCACGATTTGTTCTCGGTGCTATACTTTTGGTTCTCGCTGTTACCCAAACTTTCAAACAGTCAATTGACATGTACAGAGCAACCAAGCAGTGGCAGCCTAACCGGTACATACAACAACTCGTGAAAGATGGTATTCATTACTTCCTTGTGTACGTCCTACTTTCTCATTCATCAACGTCACATCTTCCTCTCGAGTACCTTTCCAAAAACTAACTGCTCAGTTTTTTCTTCTTCTGAACTGCTAGAGTCCTGCTTGTCCATATTATTTCTATCGTTGAAGACATGGCTATACTCAACACTTCGCTGCTCTTCCTGGTCTTATTTTCGTATGTAACCATGTCCCCTATGATGCCTCGGTTCATCATCAGTATACGAGAGCTGTATGACTGTGACCCCCGTCGTCGCTTGCAGGGAATCGACTCAGGATTCGGTGTGTTGTTGCAATCCGATACAAGTCAAAACGGGACCGTGTCTGTGATCGCATTCGCGGATGTTGTCCCAGAGCAGAACCAGGTGGTAGAAGGGGGCACAAACGAATCAGAAACGATTCGACTGGGAGCATTGGGAGATAATATGTGTCAGGTTTGAACGTTTTTCGGTAGAAACCGACGATGAGCGTTAGCGCTTAGGCATTGGTGAAAAAGTGGATGAATCAAGTACTTTGAATGGTGACTCGGAGATCTGTCTCGCATACACACATGCCTCATCTTCTTAGTTCAATACATCGTTTATGTCTCGGCGCTGCACAATGTAGACAATATCTTGAGGGAGGCACACCTCTGCACAGGCGATTTGGTCCGTGCTGCAAACATTTTTTAGAAGCTAGACACGACCTTTGAGGAGCCAGCACGTCGTTCACCTTCTTCGAGGGCTACAACGTATACGAGCCAATCAAGGGTTTCTGATAACCTGACATCCAACCGATAAAGTACCACTCACCCTGGGATCCAATAAAGATAATGCTCCGAATTAGGATACCACGGAGGTTCATGAATGCCTTGTCGAGCTTTCTTGTTCATTGGAATATCAAAAATACCAAAAAGCAACAAAAGATACATCACCTAAGATTGCTTTAGGGAGAAAGTATGAGAACACGACGTGCACTCGATCACACTGGCAGGCATACCTCATTTGTAGAATCCGCGTCCAAGATCTTAGCATAACACTTAGCACTGCGAAAAAAGCCAGATTATGTCGTTGACGAATGTGGTAATAATCTCCAGATTTTAAGTGGATTCGTGCGAGATTCTGGTGATGTTCGTAGGTGTCACGGATTTGATACGAATGGTCGCAAGTGTGCAAGATTCGTGGAAGGTCCGACACAGGTCTGTCGCAGATCCGTGGCAAGAGCAACGCTCGAGCTCAGCGCTCAGATCCACGGCATCAGCAATTAATTCAATTATTAATTCGATTCTTTTTATTCTTATTTTCCTTATTTGGTACGATAACTGTAGTACGGACTACTGCTGGCCTGCATCCTGGTCGTCCGGGATGATCATTCGCGTACTCAAGAAGTAGGAGACCAGTAAAAGGAATATATTGCAACCTATAATAGTGGCCAGCCATCTGATCGTAACACGAACTTCAGAAATCCTATTTTTTTTGCCTGTATCCGAGTCGCCCTCGAGCCTAGTACCAGTGATGTTGAACAATATTCAATGTCTTAATGCAGCAGTTCTCGCCAACGAACAGCTCGAAGAAGTGTTCGCTAAATATAAGGAGAAGCCTGAAACTCGAATTCAGACCCTTTATAATGAAAACAAAGTGTTGAAAGCCGAGATTGCGCACCTCAAATCTGCTGAAAATGACATCAACGAGCGGCTCAATCGCCTCGAATCACAGGTCGGCATTGTGTACATTGACGGTGATGTCGAGCAGAACATGGAAGTCGACAGAGAGGATACCAGTGGTAGTGGGACTGCTGGGGAAGGTATGAATGGTGGGGCTCCTAAACTCGGACTTGGAGACGCACCAGACGAAGGAAGAACTAAAACTGAGAATGTTGAGGAAATAGCAAGTAATCTGGCTGTGAAATCAAAAACCTTTCGGGTACAGACAAGTTTATTGCCTACAGATCTGGTCGATTCTAACTGATAGCAAAGGATTTGATATCAGAGTTTCAAGAAACTCGTGGGTGTTCAAAAAC